>JBBPBX010077575.1:0-16834 GCA_038048925.1 Garcialebias charrua | reverse complement strand
TTTAAAAGAACTTTGCGAAGTCTGTCCCTTTCTTCATCAGTTTTCAGGGCGTCGGCTTGGGCGACCACCTGGTCAATCTGTGAAGCAATTGAGAGGGGTTCTTGTTCTTTGGGGAGCTCCATTGAGTCCCTTTCAGTGTCGTGAAACCTGTTTACAGGTAGTGCACTGTAAGTTTGGGGGCATAGACTGCCTCCTTTGTTGAAACCGAACCTGCGGACAGTGTCCTGGTCGGCCTCAGTGGGGGAGAAAAGAGCTATGGCCTGTGTTGGTTTCGTGAACAAGACTTGCCCCGTGTGTTGATTTGGGATCAAGTTTTCTGGGAGTCCTCCCAGAAATGGAATGCTTAGCTCAAAATCATGAAAATCAGTAGAGATCAACCATCCTAGCTGTGTGTTTTTTGGGATCAGTACCTCTTCTGTGCTTGTGTTGCACACAGCAACAGTCGTGGTTCTGCAGTCGAGGGTCACTTGGCATGTGGCCTCCATGGACAGTCCTAAGTTGAAAAACATAGGAGATGGTTGAAAGTATGCCTGTTTTGTGCTAATAGCTTGTCCTTTCATGATGTGACACATCACTGGCTTGTTCATAACCTGAGGTGGTACCGCAGTGTTATGGCTGTTAGCAATCTGGCAGACCTCTGGAATGGTCTGTCCAGCCTTTCATGATGTGACACATCACTGGCTTGTTCATAACCTGTGGTGGTACCGCAGTGTTATGGCTGTTAGCAATCTGACAGACCTCTGGAATGGTCTGTCCAGCTTTAAGGTTCTCTGTGGTCAGCACAGGAGAGTCCTTCGTGGCTGTATCCAGTGACCACAGTACATTGTTGTTGATGTCCACTCGGACACCTAATCTTACCAAAATGTCGGAGCCTATGTAGGTTGCATGTGGTAAGTTCGGGACCACGAGGAACGGGTGATCCAGTTCTCGTTGGTTCCAGATTAGTTTAAGGTCAATGATCCCTTTAGCGGTCATTACCTGTTTATCGTTGGGGTCTAGCGAAAAGCGGAAAGCCTTTCTGTTCATTCCTAGACCCAACTGTTTCTTAACCAAGGTTCCAAAGAAAGCTTGGCTGATCGCTGATTTCTCCGTCCAAGGGGACAGAACAGCATCATCGGTGTGGGATCCTTGAATCTCAACACCATTGACTACCTGTGGTAGGTAGTGTCCGGTGAGTGCCAACTGTTTCAGCTCGCAGAGGGGGCTCTCTTGTTGGGCCTCTACTGCCTCACCTGTAGTTGAAGGTTCACCCACAGGGATTGTGCTCTCGTCTGAGCATTCCCTTTTGCCTTCCGCTGTACCTGCCGTTAGACGGTCAGTGTTACTCTGTGTAGGCATATCGATCGGCAGTGGTTGACTCACTCTGGTCCACATTGACTGATCGCCATAATCTATAACCGCGTCGAAGCGGTTTATAAAGTCCTGGCCAACCAAAAATGGGCATGAGTCAACGGTGGACACGTATACCGGGTGGTATAGTGTCGTTACACCAATCTGCATGTGAACCATTGCTATAGCTGTTAGGGTTGTACTCGTCTCCGAGAGACCCTGCAAAACTATAGCACATTCTCTGAGGGTATAGGAGGCAGCTTCGAGTCTTAATGATTGTTATCACGAGGAGACTAAATTTTTCATTCAGTATTTAAACTAAAACTACCTTGTAGAGTTAGTTTCTAGTGTGTTCGTGATAAACGCTCGAACTGCGGTCTTGTCAGAGACAAATTTATGTTGTTAGACAGTGTAGATGGCTTAAATTGAGTTTTTTAAACTTTTAGTGAAATCTCTTTTCACCGTGTGTGTGTGAACCTGCACCTGGAAATGACGACACAAATAGGCGGGTCGACGCAGCGCGTCACCAGCTCTGCTGTGCTGAGCGAGGCGGAGCTCGCTACACAGATACGTGACGTCAACCAATCAATCACAGCGGTTGTAGTTCATTCCAAGCATTCATGGTAAACGTAGTTTTCTTACCTTCGCCCAATGTAGTACCGGAAATGACGACAAAGTGGGTTGGTCGCAACGGCGTGCGTTCCCACTACAGCGAATCAGCGCTCGCTACGAGTGATTGACAGCTCACAGCTCTCGTTTCATCCAATCACAGCTCATAAACAAACGTGTACTTGGACACGTAGCTCTAACGTTAGCTCAACACAGCGGACCACAACTTATAGACTCTTAAAACAACTCAAACGCTACAAATTAACTTTCCAAAATTCTGAAACATGCGGCGAACACACCTAGACAGGCCAACGTAGTTACGCTCAGTAACACAGCACTGCGGCTGTTGAACAAACACGGACTCTCTCGGAGCGCGTCAAGGTCGGTTCTGGTCCACTCTTTCATGGAGCAGAAATCGGGTCTGAACAGAACCACTATCCGACACGTTCTAACAGTAATATGCTTCTTTGACCTGCTCTAAAATGTAAAATACCACAACAGCAATCTTGTAGATGTTAAATTAGCTTTCAGGCTTTTGACTCGGCGGTCAAACAAAGCTTTGTACAGGAGTCTGCGTGAGCTGGACCGAACCGGACCAGGACCCCCACAGACCACGGCTGACAAAACTTCACCTGAATGCTTCCAACAGCGTCTAACAGAGTTGAAACGATAATAATCTCACAGCTTCAAATGATAAAAACATGCAGAATCTGCCTGCTTTGAACACTTCCAGCCAAAATTATTATCTTCAGAGTTTAAAACTTGGATCCTCTTATGCAAACATGACGTTACAGTTCATGAGAGACCACAGATATCAATAAACTTTCAGAACCACGTACGAGGGCCACCAGATGTAAGGGGTTAATGAGGAGGTCAATATTAATACTGACCTCTTTACCTTAATTAGTTTACTTATTCAGATTGAATAGTAAATGTTCACGGATTCTGTTCTTTTTCAGTTTACCCAATATTTCTGTGATCTTTATGATGGATAAATAAACAGAGCCATTAAGTGACAATGGACATTAACTTAGTTTGGTATGCCAGTCGACACTACCATTTATTTAAAATAAATCAACTAAATTAACACCATTACACTTGATTGACATGATTTCACTTTCTTTCAATTCAAATACGTCAGCACACTTAAATTTAACACAACAGACATAAATACTAGATGTTAAACATATTTAGTCTGTAGGTTCTTTAACTTAAAAATAGTTCCCAGCTTAGATTGAGAGGGGAAAGAAATAGGAGGAAAGATTTAAGAAGAAAATATCATGAGCATGATACCAGAGTGACACTTCTCCTCCGACTTCTGCTAAAATCCAGGTACGTTTTGTAAACAGCTGTAATGGACCTACCCAGGGTCAAACTAGGGTTTTCGAACTGTCCAGTGATGACCTTTACTGACCACTTAGTAAAGCAAGACATTTACTACAAAATCATTCATTTAGCTATAATCTGATAAATATAGTCACCAAAAGAGACTATTTCTATCTTTGATTTTATTCTAATGTGATCAAAAGAATAACTTTTGTCATTTTCATGATGTGTGCTTTTAAGCTGTGTCATTCTGTAAGAGTTAAACTGTGTTCACTGCTGTGTTTAAAGGTGAAGCCTTCGGGTCACAGAGACCGGACGGTTTTGTTTAGAAACTCAGAGACAGTCTCATGAGCAGGGCTCCAGCTTTATCTATCTTTTTCCTAAACATTTCTCTCTGCTGCTGCTTGTAACCTTGGGTTTGATAAGACAAATGAACTCCTCGACTGGTCCTTCCTTAAGTACTAGTCTAAGCTTTTGCTAAAGGCTTCAGAGTTGCTGGGAACTTGCAAGAGATGTGAACTTTCCCAAGAGCTGGACACGTGTGGTCAAGAGCTAACGACCGGCGTCTTCAGCTAAGGACTGATAACAGGCTGTTATGAGTCTACTTCGAACAAGCGTAAGATCAAGAACTTTGTCTATTCCTTCCTGGAATAAGTTTATCTTGAAGTCAGAGGCCTGAAGCTGACATATTCTCTGATGACCAAGCGAAAACCAGGAGACGTTGGAAAACGTAAACCAGAACCCTGCTTGAAGGTATTGTACTGGTCCCCACAAGGACCCGTACATCTGAAAAGCTACAAGGTCTTCCCTCTTACCGGGCGGTCGTCAAAAGGTAAAGAGCTGTTTACAAAACGTACCTGGATTTTAGCAGAAGTCGGAGGAGAAGTGTCACTCTGGTATCATGCTCATGATATTTTCTTCTTAAATCTTTCCTCCTATTTCTTTCCCCTCTCAATCTAAGCTGGGAACTATTTTTAAGTTAAAGAACCTACAGACTAAATATGTTTAACATCTAGTATTTATGTCTGTTGTGTTAAATTTAAGTGTGCTGACGTATTTGAATTGAAAGAAAGTGAAATCATGTCAATCAAGTGTAATGGTGTTAATTTAGTTGATTTATTTTAAATAAATGGTAGTGTCGACTGGCATACCAAACTAAGTTAATGTCCATTGTCACTTAATGGCTATGGTTCTTTATCCATCACAAAGATCACAGAAATATTGAATAAACTGAAAAAGAAGAGAATCCGTGAAATTACTATTCAATCTGAATAAGTATTAAGGTAATAAAGAGGTCAGTATTAATATTGACCTCCTCATTAACCCCTTACAATGTCATTGTTGTAAACCTCAGTGAAACGTGCGGCAGTAAATGGTTAACATTCCTGCCTTTACGTGCAAAAATGCATGTTTTAGGGGTTACATGGGGAAGGGTGAACTGAAACTGGACTGACATATGGTCTGAGAATACATTGTCACCTATTTCAAGGTTTGAAACAGTCACATCACATGTTAAAACAAGGTCCAGTAAATGTCCACTCTACTGCGTGGGAGAGTTCACGTGTTGTGTTAAATTAAATGAGTCCAATAAATCTAAAAAGTCCTTAACCATGGGCTTCTCAGGACAACACACATGCAAGTTGAAGTCACCTAAAATGACGACCCGAGCATATTTAGCTGTAATATCAGCCAGGATATCAGAAAACTCACTGATGAAGTTCTTAGAACGAGGTGGACGGTAGACAAGAGCACAAAAATTCACAGATGAATGGCCTAGTTCAAAAAACGTCCGCTCAAAACTGGAGCAGGGGACTGGGATGGGCAGTTGTTTACAGTTAAAAGTTGATTTGAATATTGTTAATAATCCACCACCACTACCTGATGGTCGTGGGTCGTTAAAATATGAACAGTTTGGTGGTATTATTTCCGTCAATGCGTTGGACTCACCCGGCGACATCCACGACTCTATGATGCAGAAAAAGTCCAAGTCGTGATCATCAAAGTAACCCTTGAGAATGAAAGTTTTGTTGCAAACAGATCGGGCGTTGACAACACAGATCTTGATGTAATCCGAGCTAGCAACTGATGAGCCAGCAGCTGGTGGGAGAGCGCGCGTCCGCGGCTCGCTTCCCACAGAGAGCTGCTGCGGCCGTAAATCCCCGTTGTTTTCCTGGTCCGTGCACGCGGAAAACTGGCGAAGCAGAACGCCGGGCTCTGAGCTTCACCAGCCGGCCAGCTCGTGAGCCACGTTTCTTCCTCCGTGTCGATCGATTTCTCCATGCAGGCAGTTGAGGAGCACAGCGGAGGTAAACGGGCAGCTCAACCTTGAGCAACGGGGGCAGAGGGGGTCTCCCAGAGGTACGCTCATACTGGCCCAAATCAGCGACATCCGTAGCAGCAAAATGTAAATCCAGAAGCTGCTTCCGATCATAAACCAGCAATGTATTTATGTCTCCAATGAAAAACGAACAAAACACGAAAACTCCAAACACCCACATGAGAAGTGGATAGGCAGCCATGCACATGGGCACCATCTTGGATTATACAGGAGTTATCTTCTCTAGTCTTTTAGATAATACTTTACAAATTATTTTAACATCAACATTAATGAGAGAGATTAGACGATAACTGGTAGGTAATACTGGGTCTTTGTCTGGTTTTAATAGGAGACTAATGTTGGCTGAATTCATATGTGTTGGTAGCCTGCCATTTTCTTCTGATTCAAGTAGCACTCTATAAAATATTGATTCCAATATGTCCCAGAATTTTTTATAGAATTCTACTGGATATCCATCAGGACATGGAGATTTCTTATTAGGCATGCTATTAATTGCTACATGGAGCTCATCTGATGTTAATGGTGAGTCTAGTTTTGATGACTGACTAATACAGTATCTAGTTTTGGAAGTGTTTCTCTCTCCAAGAATTCATTAATATCCTCATTAGATGAATTTATTTGTGGAGTGTATAGTTTTATAGAAATCTTTAAAAACACTGTTTACTTTTCCCTCATCATGAATTATATTTCATAATCCCAATGCACACTCTATACCCACTAGGTCCAAGACATGTACCTGCCCCCTACATGGGGCAGCCCACACCCAAGCCCAAGAGGTAGGCCCATTCATTCTGGGCTGGAGAGTAGCCGACATACAAGATCCGGCCTAACCACCGCCCTGCCAACAGGACAGGACACCCGAGCCCAAGCAACCCCAGGGAGAGTGCAATGCCAGCCCCTTCCACGGGGAACCCCCAGGCCCGAACCCTCCCATAGTCCAGGACAACCCCAGACGGCCCACCTCCAGAATTCCCGCCAGGCAACCAGGAGGTGAGAGAGAATTTTTTTTAAACAAATCTAGACCCCGACATACACACCCCCGTCCCCAAATGTGCTGTTGGTGTATGTTGCTGTAAAGTGAATTTAAAAAGGGAAGAGAATGAGCAAAGGCTAGCATAATGCCAGTTTCCTCTCCACTCCCAGGCCCTTATTGTCTAAATGCATAATTGTGAGTGAACATAGGCACGGGGGGCGAGAGTGTTGTCATCCCGCAACCCATAACCATAGTACTCACCCCAATTCCTATATGTGAATTTTATGAGGATGTTTATGAGTGAATGTCTAAAGTGTATAATAAAATTGAGTCCCAGGTGGTTATGAACAACAGAGATATAAAAACGTTGTAGCATACCCGAGTCTCAAAATCCCTACATTTGAGATGAAGAGGACGGAGGTGCGTGGTAAGGGATGAGGAGAAAATATCTGTAGGAACAATGCTCCCGTAGCGAGTCAGCTAGACGGACATGAGTATTGCTGACCCTACAACACCTCCCCCCCCCCAGCTCACCAAGGTCCACCCCATGAGCGAGGCAAAGTAAACACTTCTCCGACCGCTAGGCCATTGAGCCAAAGACCAGAGAGGAACACGGCCCCGAGGGCCGCCAACACCACAACCAACAGCCCACATCCACCAGGGCCGCTCAGAACCGCAGTCAGCACGCCACCCAATAGGACACAAGATCCCACATGGACGACACGGCCAAGAGCGTCCGCCCAACCGCAGACAGAGCCAGGAAGCACCGAGAGCGGGCCCCAAGCAGGGCCCGCACACCGGCCATGCATAGTCCCAGACCATCATCAAGGACATCTACTTAGTCCCCACCCCAGAAGAAATACTACACCCACCCTTCACTCTAACATCTTTCAGAACACATAACACACTAGACACCCAGGCTGGGTTAACCCGCTCCCTCCCATTGGCCTACAGTCACGCCCTCAGACACCCAACCACCCGGCACATGAACCCCCTACCCACCAGCGAGCCGAGGGCCCCCGGCCAGGGCCATGTACCAGAGCGTGACCCAGTCCATAGCCCGGTGACCTGCCTGCCAGAGCCCAAGACCCCCGACCCCCACCAGGCCCAAGCCCGGGACGACACGCCCCCCAGAATCCCAAGCTCCCGGCGCCCACCCCGAAGCCACCCCAGCACAGCTGGGTCACTGACCGAAAACCCATGACCGCCGCCTCCGACCACCCGAGGGCCCGCATGCCACCCCCAGCAGACATCCCCCAGAACCCCCCGGTCCTCCCCAGGTCGAAGGTAGTGTCCTACCTGTCCAAACAGCCCCAACCCCCCAGCGCCCCAAACCCCAACCTCCCTCCACACTAGCCCCAAAGCCCCATAAGGCCAGATCCCAGACCCCACACCCTCACTACGTAACGGAGCCGATCAGAGTGCCAGATAGATTGATCCGATGTGTTGGCAGATGCTGTTTCAAGACTAATATAGTCTAACAGAAGATTTTTATACTGATTAATGCTAAGATTATTTTTATTTTTCCAATTTATGAGTATGGTTTTCTTTGCGATGCATAAGGCAGTGAAAAGCATACAGGATCTATTATTTTCTAGTATAACATCTTCAAAGATACCCAATAAGCAAACAGATGGAAAGAGAGGGATATTACATTTCAAACATTTAGACAAGTCTTCACATACCTGTACCCAGAATCTCTGAACGGGTGGACATAACTAGAGTGCATGAATATAGTCATCAGGTATATTGCCTTTGCACTGTGAGTAGTTGTTAGATGGTGTAAAACCTATCTTAAACATTCGCTGACCTATATAATGTACTCTATAGAGAACCTTATATCAACTTTGCTCAGCTGCTGTGGAGTTGATCACAGTAAGGTGCCGTCCTCATTATCTACCCCGTGACTACTCAGTGATCATTATCACTGTTATTTACATAGTGCCTGATGCTAATGCTAATGACGCCCAGGGAGAAATTCATGACTTACTCAGCTCACTGCAGTGTAAATATCCAGAGGGGCTCTTCATTGTTTCAGGTGACTTAAATCACGTAGATTTACAGGTCTCCCTCCCAACCTTCAATCAGCACGTTTCCACAACAACAAGAGGAAATAAAATGCTTGACCAAGTCTACACGAATGTGAATGGGGCGTACACGGCAAAGCCACGTCCACCGCTCGGGGCTTCTCACCATTCCTCTTTGATCTTGATTAGGGCGGCCGTGGCATAGTGGTAAGGGCAGTCGTCTCCCGATCGGAAAGTTGGCGGTTCGACTCCCGGGACCCGCACCATGTGTAGTTGTGTCCTTGGGCAAGACACTTAACCCTGAGTTGCTCCCGGTAGGACTGGAAAGCACCTTGCATGGTAGTCTGCCGCCACCGGTTTATGAATGTGTGTAGCATTCAATATATGTGTAGCACTTTGAGATTTTCAGTAATGAAAAGTGCGTTATAAATTGAATTAATTATTATTATTATTATCTTGGTCCCAGGACAGCTTGCCCCACTCAGACGCTTTAAGCCAGAACAAAGAGAGATAAAAGTTTGGCTTCAAGGTAGCACCCCCATGCTGAGAGACTGTTTTGAAAATACAAACTGGTCTGTCTTTAGGGAGGGAGCTACAGATGGGAGCTCAGTGGATCTGGAACTTTATGCTTCCTCAGTTCTGGGTTATATTAGCACATGCTCTGAAAATGTATCCATAAAAAAATATGTTTAATTTTACCCCAACACAAAACCCTGGTTAAATAAAGAGGTCCGCACCCTGCTGGCAGCCAGGGACACTGCCTTCAAGTCTGGAAACACAGAGGAACTGAGAAAGAGCAGGAAAGAGCTGGTTGCTGGCATTAAGAAGGCCAAGGCCACATATGCACAGAGGATTGAGGGACAGTTCACCTCACAAGACCCACGGAGCATGTGGAAGGGCATCAAATGCATAACAGATTACAAAGGCAAGAGCAAACAATGCCCCAAGGACCCATCTCTGCCTGATGCCCTCAATAAGTTTTATGCACGTTTTGAAGACCCAAACAGACCAGCTAGCACCAGACTCACCTCATCACCAGATGAAGAGCATCTCAGAGTGACCGCAGCAGAAGTGAGAGGCAGTCTCAGAAGGATCAACCCTCATAAAGCAACCGGACCAGACAACATCCCAGGGAAAGTTCTGAAGGAATGTGCGGACCAGCTCTGTGAGGTGCTGGCTGACATCTTCACCACCTCACTTGCACTGGAGTCAGTTCCCACCTGCCTGAAGACCGCCACCATCATCCCAGTCCCAAAGAGCTCCACAGTGACTGGTCTGAATGACTATAGACCGGTGGCCCTCACCCCGATAGTCGCTAAATGCTTTGAGAAACTGGTCATGTCCCACATCAAGACAACCGTCAACATCAACGAGGATCCTCATCAGTATGCATACCGCGCGAACCGATCAACAGAGGACGCCATCTCCTCTGTGGTCCACATTGCTCTCACCCACCTGGATCAGAAGGACTCATACGTGCGCATGCTCTTTGTGGACTTCACATCTGCCTTCAACACCATGATCCCCCAAACTCTGATAGACAAACTATCCACACTTGGACTAAGCCCCTCCGTTTGTAACTGGGTCTTAGACTTCTTAACAAACAGACCACAGTCCGTGAAGATCCACAACTTCTCCTCCTCCACCATTACCCTCAGCACTGGCTCTCCTCAAGGATGTGTGCTGAGCCCTCTTCTGTTCACTCTGCTCACATATGATTGTACAGCCACACATCCAGGCTGTCATATTGTTAAGTTTGCAGATGATACAGTTGTGGTGGGATGCATCACAAACAATGATGAGTCCAGCTACAGACAGGAGGTGGAACACCTGGAGAGCTGGTGCAAAGAGAATAACCTTCACATGAATGTGAAGAAGACAAAGGAGATGATTGTGGACTTCAGAAGGAACAAACACACCCACGCCCCACTGAACATAAGTGGATCTGCAGTGGAAGTGGTCTCCAGCTACAAATACTTGGGTGTACACTTGAATGATAACCTCAGCTGGAGCAACAACACCACCAGCCTGATCAAGAAAGGTCATCAGAGACTCTACTTCCTCAGACGGCTGAGACGAGCTGGTCTGAGCAGCCCAGTCCTCACCTCCTTCTACAGGTGTGCAGTGGAGAGCATCCTGTGCTCCAGCATCAATGTGTGGCATGGAGGCTGCACAGTTGCAGAGAGGAAAGCTCTACAGAGAGTGGTGAAGGCTGCACAGAAGTCTGTTGGAGTCAGTCTCCCCACCATCACAGACATTTACACCTCCAGATGCAGGAAAAGAGCCACCTGCATCATGAAAGACCTCACTCACCCAGCACACTCACTCTTTGCCCCACTCCCCTCAGGACGGAGGTTGAGGAGCATCAAATGTAGAACCACTAGACTGAGGAACAGCTTCTACCCTGAGGCTGTTAGACTCATGAATAAATAAACAATAAGAATGATCACTGCAAAATATCACATCATGCTGATGCTGATCTGTTTTCTTGTTGCTGTGTTCATCTGTGACCATCTGCTCATACAGACTCATGTTCGTGCTGCTGTTTATAATGATGTTTTTCTACTACATTAGGGCTTAGTGTATTACTAGTTGATGTTTTTCTTAGTTAATCCTAGATGTTATTACTGTTTTTCTCTTGCATTTATTGTTGGATGTAACTGGGACCCTGTGTACATAATCTCGTTTTCATCACATGTACCACGTGCGGTGCAAATGACAATAAAGACTCTCTGACTCTCTGACTCTGATATTGTATTAATTGTAGATTCTAGTCAATTTAACTGTTTTTTAAACATACTTGAGACTTGAGATTTTTTGTTCAAAGTTGATTGATAAATCTGACTCCCATTTTTCAACAGGTAATGTTATCGAGTCATCGATTCTATACATTTTTTTGTATATTTTAGATAATAATTTGGGTGGTTGAAGATTAATAAACTCTAACACACGTTGGTGTTTCCAACAATGTTTTATTAAGCTTAACTTTCTTTTTTACAATTGACTTAATTTGTTGGTATTGTAGGAAATATTTATTATCAATGTCATATTGTATTATTAATTTATTAAATGGAATAAAGTCTATACCCTCAAATATGTGTTCCAGACATTCAATACCTTTCATTCTCCAACCTGGGAAATTTAACATATTATTTTCTTGTTGAATGTCAGGATTGTTCCAGAGAGGTGTATGTCTACATGGGAGTAGTGAAGACTTTGTCATTTTCAGATACTCCCACCATGCTGTCAGAGATGAGCTAATATTGATGCTTTTAAAGCAGACATGTCTTTTTAAATCTGTACTGATAAATGGTAGATCTGAAATCCTAATATTATTACATAAAGGTGCTTGCATTTATTGTTGGATGTAACTGGGACCCCGTGTACATAATCTCGTTTTCATCACATGTACCACATGCGGTGCAAATGGCAATAAAGACTCTCTGACTCTCTCTGACTCTCTGACTCTAAAGTTTGTTCTATATCTATCCAAGTTTCATCTAGTGCATTCGGTTTTAACCACTTTGATATATATTGTAACCTGTTGGCTAAATAGTAGTAATAAAAGTTTGGAAGTTCTAATCCTCCGGTATCTTTAGATTTCTGTAATGTTTTTAAACTAATACGTGGAGTTTTATTTTTCCAAAGGAATTTAGATATAGAAGAGTCCAGGGACTTAAACCATTCAGTTGAAGGTTTATTTGGAATCATTGAGAATAAATAATTTATTCTCGGCAGCACCATCATTTTTACTGAGGCAACTCTTCCCATAAGTGATATGGGTAGAGATCTCCATCTAGTAAGATCGTCTTCAATTTTCTTTAATAGTGGGATATGATTTAATTTTATTAAATCTTCCAATTTAGGAGAGATATTAACACCTAAATATTTAATGTTACCTGATTGTAGTCTTTCATTAAGAGAATTATTAAACACGCAATTTATTGGAAGAACTGTAGATTTTGTCCAGTTTATAGAATAATCAGAAACTTTTGAAAACGAGTTTATTAATTTGATAACATTAGATATTGAGTTTCCTGAGTTCTCAAGAAAAAGCAAAACATCGTCAGCATAAAGACTAATTTTATGTTCTATGTTTCTACCCTTTATGCCTTTAATATCAGCACTTTGCCTTATTGCTGCTGCTAAAGGTTCAATAAAAATAGCAAATAATGCTGGTGAAAGTGGGCAACCTTGCCTGGTGCCCCTCTGTAAACAGAAGCTTGAAGATATTTGATTATTTGTCCTGAAGCACGCTGTTGGTGAGCTATATAATATTTTTAACCAGTTAATGAAGTAGTTCCCAAATCCCAATTTATTTAAGGTAGCAAATAAGAAATTCCAATTTACTCTATCGAATGCTTTTTCTGCATCTAAGGACAAAGCTGTTTCAATATTTTTAAAATACGAATACTCTATTACATTATATAATCTGCGAGTGTTTGTGTTTGAGTGTCTTCCTTTTATGAATCTGGTTTGGTCTGGATGTATAATACCATACCATTTTATTTATAAAGCACTTTAAACAGGAACAAGTCCATAACAAATGCTGAACAAACAAACAAGCAACAGGTAACACAGACAATGAAGTACAACACGAAAAACATAAAAACATTTCAGATCATAAATAAAATGATCAAATACAAATCAGCTGGTGTTGAAAGCAACGGAATAGTAGTGAGTTTTTAACCGGGATTTGAAAGCTGAGAGGGAGGGGGCCTGTTTGATGAGCAACGGTAACTCGTTCCAGAGTCTTGGTCCTGCTACAGAGAAGGCCCTATCTCCTCTGCGCTTAAGGCGAGTTTATGGAACTCTTATGAGTACCCGGTCCTCAGACCTCAAAGCATGTGGAGGGACATATGGGTGTATCAGATCTGAGAGATAGGCGGGAGCGAGACTGTTCTGTGATTTGTAGACATACATGAGAATTTTGAACTGGAGCACAAGCCAGTGTATCTCTTGTGCCGGTCCCAAGCCCGGGTAAATGGTGAGGGTTGTGTCAGGAATGGCATCCGACGTAAAACACTTGCCAAAACCATAATGCGAGTTCATCAAAGTGAAACCATACCGGATCGGTCGAGGCCCGGGTTAACAACGTCCGCCACCGGTGCTGTTGACAAACAGGGTGCCGGCGGAAATTGTACTACTGTTAGTCGAAGACGCCGAGGAGGAAAACGTGTCAGGAGACAGAGGGAGAGGAGGAAAGTGAAGAATGTAGGACTGAGGGTTGCAACTCTAAATGTGGGGACAATGACAGGCAAAGGTAGAGAGCTGGCTGACATGATGCAGAGAAGAAAGGTAGATGTTTTATGTGTCCAAGAGACCAAGTGGAAGGGCAGCAAGGCTCGCAGTATTGGAGCAGGGTTTAAACTGTTTTACCATGGTGTGGATAGAAAGAGAAATGGAGTAGGGGTGGTCCTGAAGGAGGAGTTGGCAAAGAATGTAGTAGAGGTGAAGAGAGTGTCAGATAGGGTGATGTGTCTAAAGGTAGAAGTAGAAGGTCTGATGCTAAACATAGTAAGTGGTTATGCTCCACAGGTTGGATGTGATGAGGAGGAGAAAGATAAATTTTGGAAAGATTTGGATGAAGTGATAGAGAGTATTCCCAGGGAGGAAAGAGTGGTGATTGGAGCAGACCTGAATGGACATGTTGGTGAAGGAAACAGAGGGGATGAGGAAGTGATGGGTAGGTTTGGTGTCAAGGAAAGAAACCAGGAAGGACAGATGGTGGTGGATTTTGCCAAGAGAATGGAAATGGCTATAGTCAATACCTATTTCCAAAAGAGGGAGGAACATAGAGTGACCTATAAGAGTGGAGGAAGGAGTACGCAGATCGACTACATTCTGTGTAGAAGAGGAAACCTGAAGGAGATTGGAGACTGTAAGGTTGTGGCAGGGGAGAGTGTGGCCAGACAGCATCGGATGGTTGTGTGTAGAATGACTGTTGTTGCGAAGAAGAGAAAAAGAGTAAAATCAGAGAAGAAGACCAAATGGTGGAAGCTAAAGAAGGAAGAATGTTGTGAGAAATTCAGAGACGAGCTGTTAAAGGCTCTGGGTGGTAAGAAAGAGCTTCCAAGTGACTGGGCTACTACAGCAACAGTAATTAGAGAGACAGGTAGGAAGGTACTTGGTGTGTCATCTGGACAGAGAATGGATGATAAGGAAACCTGGTGGTGGAATAGTGAAGTGCAGGACGCCATTCAAAGAAAGAGATTAGCCAAGAAGAAATATGACAGTGAGAGGACTGAAGAGAGGAGACAGGAATATAAGGAGATGGGACATAGAGCAAAGAGGGAAGTAGCTAAGGCAAAGCAGAGGGCGTACAATGAGTTATATGGGAGACTGGACACTAAAGAGGGCGAGAAGGACTTGTACCGATTGGCAAGACAGAGGGATCAGGCTGGAAAGGATGTGCAGCAGGTTAGGCTTATTAAAGATGGGAATGGGAATGTTCTAACAAGTGAGGAGTGTGTGATGGGAAGATGGAAGGATTACTTTGAGGAGCTAATGAATGAAGAGAATGAAAGAGAAAGAAGAGTGGAGGTAATAGAAACTGTGGACCAGGAAGTGGGAAAGATTAGTGAGGGTGAAGTCCGGAAAGCTCTGAAAAGAATGAAGAAGGGGAAGGCAGTAGGACCTGATGACATACCAGTGGAGGTTTGGAAATGTCTCGGAGAGATGGCAGTGAGGTTTTTGACTCAAATATTTAATGGAATATTTGAGGGTGAGAAAATGCCTGAGGAATGGAGAAGAAGTGTGCTGGTTCCCATTTTTAAGAACAAGGGTGATGTACAGAGTTGTAGCAACTACAGGGGAATTAAGTTGATGAGCCACACAATGAAGATCTGGGAGAGAGTTGTGGAAGCAAGACTTAGACAAGATGTAACTATCTGTGAGCAGCAGTATGGTTTCATGCCAAGAAAGAGCACCACAGATGCCATCTTTGCTTTGAGGATGTTGATAGAGAAGTACAGAGAGGGTCAGAAAGAACTCCATTGTGTGTTTGTGGATTTAGAAAAAGCATATGACAGGGTACCAAGAGAAGAGGTGTGGTATTGCATGAGGAAATCTGGAGTGGCAGAAAAGTATGTTAGACTGGTACAGGACATGTATGAGGACAGCAGGACAGTGGTGAGATGTGCTGTGGGTGTGACAGATACCTTCAAGGTGGAGGTGGGATTGCATCAAGGATCGGCTCTGAGCCCCTTCTTGTTTGCTCTGGTGATGGACCGACTAACAGATGAGGTCAGGCAGGAATCCCCATGGACTATGATGTTTGCAGATGACATTGTGATCTGTGGTGAGAACAGGGAACAAGTGGAAGAGAACTTGGAGAGGTGGAGGTATGCTCTTGAAAGAAGAGGAATGAAAGTCAGTCGTAGTAAGACAGAGTACATGTGTGTGAATGAGAGGGAGGCCAGTGGAACAGTGAGGCTACAAGGAGCAGAGGTCACAAAGGTGCAGGACTTCAAGTACTTGGGGTCCACTGTCCAGGAAAATGGGGAATGTGGTAAAGAGGTGAAAAAGAGAGTCCAGGCAGGATGGAGTGGATGGAGAAAAGTTTCAGGAGTGATTTGTGACAAAAAGGTGTCAGCAAAGGTCAAAGGAAAAGTTTACAAGACAGTGGTGAGACCAGCTATGTTGTATGGTCTGGAGACAGTGGCATTGACAAAAAGACAGGAGAAAGAACTGGAAGTAGCAGAAATGAAGATGCTGAGGTTCTCCTTAGGAGTGACAAGGATGGATAAGATCAGGAATGAGATCATCAGAGGTACAGCACATGTTAAACAACTGGGAGATAAAGTTAGGGAGGCCAGACTGAGATGGTTTGGACATGTCCAGAGGAGGGACAGTGGGTATATTGGTAGAAGGATGTTAGAAATGCAGCTGCCAGGAAAAAGACAAAGAGGGAGACCAAAGAGGAGATATATGGATGCAGTTAGAGAGGACATGGAGGTAGTTGGAGTGAGGACAGAGGATGCAGAGGACAGAGTGAGGTGGAGGAGGATGACTCGCTGTGGCGACCCCTGAAAAGGGAAAAGCCGAAAGAAGAAGAAGAAGAAGAAGAAGATTCGAAGATGAACCGGTAGCCAGTGCAGGGAGGCCAAGACTGGTGTAATGTGCTCTCTTTTGCGTGTGCTGGTTAAAAATCAGGCTGCTGCGTTCTGAACCAGTTGTAATCGTGCAATGGTGGCCTGACTGACGCCAAGCAGAAGTGAATTGCAGTAATCA
>JBBPBX010077574.1:3228-16835 GCA_038048925.1 Garcialebias charrua | reverse complement strand
TGAGAACATGACCATCACCGTTTCAACCAAAGTCTGCTCGTTTGGCAAACAAGTTGTAGAGAAGGTTGAGGTAAGAATTTGTACTAATCGACTGTTTTCATAAGCCTTTGTGTGAAACAGCTGATGCATTATTGTTCAGATATTTTTGACGCTCCTGTATATGTTGCAGACGGAATACGCCCGTATGGAGGGAGGAAAGTACGTTTACAGGATCCACCGCTCTCCTATGTGCGAGTACATGATCAACTTTATCCACAAACTTAAACATTTGCCTGAGAAATACATGATGAACAGTGTTCTTGAAAACTTCACAATCTTACAGGTAATTTCCATGATAAGTTCATTGTTTAGAAAATGCATTCCATTTATGTCCTCTTTTAAATTTGAACATGATCTCCAAGAGGCATAAAAATAAAGTTCTGCCATTTCTTATTTTCTGAATTTTAAGCAAGACAAGCGTATTGTTTTCGTCTTGATCCATTTTAAAACAGTTTAGAAGAACTGAAATTGGAACTATAACAAAAGGCCACACTACTGTAGTTTCAATATTCCCTCTAAATCAAACACGAGCAGTACCCTAATGTCCCCCCGTCGATGAGGGATTTCAATTATGAATGTTTGTAGTTTTGGGCAACCTTGGCGGAGTCCAACTCTCACCGGAAACGAGCCTGACTTACTGCCGGCAATGCGGACCAAGCTCTGACACCGGTCGTACAGGGACCTAACAGCCCTTATCAAAGGGCCTGGTACCCCATACTCCCGGAGTACCCCCCACAGAACCCCCCGAGGGACGCGGTCGAATGCCTTCTCCAAGTCCACAAAGCACATGTAAACTGGTTGGGCAAACTCCCACGCACCCTCCAGGACCCTGCTGAGGGTGTAGAGCTGGTCCAGTGTTCCACGACCAGGACGAAAACCACACTGCTCCTCCTGAATCCGAGGTTCGACTATCCGACGGACCCTCCTCTCCAGAACCCCTGAATAGACCTTACCAGGGAGGCTTAAGAGTGTGATCCCCCTATAGTTGGAACACACCCTACGGTCCCCCTTTTTGAATAGGGGAACCACCACCCCAGTCTGCCAATCCAAGGGAACTGCCCCCGATGTCCACGCGATATTGCAGAGTCGCGTAAGCCAACACAACCCTACAACATCCAGAGCCCTAAGGAACTCCGGGCGAATCTCATCCACCCCCGGAGCCTTGCCACCGCGGAGCTTTTTAACCACCTCGGCGACCTCAGCACCAGAGATCGGAGAACCCGACCCAAAGTCCCCAGGCTCTGCTTCCTCAGTGGAAGACGTGCCAGTAGGATTGAGGAGGTCTTCGAAGTATTCCGCCCACCGACTCACAACATCCCGAGTTGAGGTCAGCAGCACGCCACCTCCACCATAAATGGTGTTGGTCTCGTACCTCTTTCCCCCCCTGAGACGCCGGATGGTGGACCAGAATCGCCTCGAAGCCGTACGGAAGTCATTCTCCATGGCCTCTCCGAACTCCTCCCACGCCCGAGTTTTTGCCTCAGCAACCACCCGAGCCGCATGCCGCTTGGACTGCCGGTACCTATCAGCTGCTTCCGGGGTCCCACAAGCCAAAAAGGCCCAATAGGACTCCTTCTTCAGCCTGACAGCATCCCTCACTGCCGGTGTCCACCACCGGGTTCGAGGGTTGCCACCACGACAGGCACCAACAACCTTGCGGCCACAGCTCCGATAAGCTGCCTCGACAATAGAGGCGCGGAACACGGCCCACTCGGACTCCATGTCCCCCGCCTCCCTTGGAACGTGTTCAAAGCTCTCCCGGAGGTGGGAGTTAAAGCTCCGTCTTACGGGAGACTCTGCCAGACGTTCCCAGCAGACCCTCACAATACGTTTGGGTCTGCCAGGTCTGACCGGCATCCTCCCCCACCATCGGAGCCAACTCACCACCAGGTAGTGGTCAGTTGACAGCTCCGCCCCTCTCCTCACCCGAGTGTCCAAGACATGCGGCCGCAGATCAGATGAGACGACAACAAAGTCGATCATCGAACTGCGACCTAGGGTGTCCTGGTGCCAAGAGCACATATGGACACCCTTATGCTTAAACATGGTGTTCGTTATGGACAATCCATGACGAGCACAGAAGTCCAATAACAGAACACCACTCTGGTTCAGATCAGGGGGGCCGTTCCTCCCAACCACACCCCTCCAGGTCTCACTGTCATTGCCCACGTGAGCGTTGAAGTCCCCCAGTAGAACAAGGGAGTCCCCAGGAGGCGCACTCTCCAATACCCCCTCCAAGGACTCCAAAAAGGGTGGGTAGTCTGAGCTGCCGTTTGGTGCATAGGCACAAACAACAGTCAGAGCCCGTCCCCCCACACGTAGGCGAAGGGAGGCTACCCTCTCGTTCACCGGGGTGAACCCCAACGTACAGGCACCAAGATGGGGGGCAACCAGTATGCCCACTCCTGCTCGGCGCCTCTCACCAGGGGCAACTCCAGAGTGGAAGAGTGTCCAACCCCTCTCAAGGAAACTGGTTCCAGAGCCAGAGCCATGCGTTGAGGTGAGTCCGACTATTTCTAGTCGGAACCTCTCAACCTCACACACTAGCTCAGGCTCCTTCCCCACCAGAGAGGTGACATTCCATGTCCCAATGGCCAGCTTCTGTAGCCGAGGATCAGACCGCCAGGGTCCCCGCCCTCGGCCACCACCCATCTCACATTGCACCCGACCCCTTTGGCCCCTCCCACAGGTGGTGAGCCCATGGGAAGGGGGACCCACGTCTCCTCTTCGGGCTGTGCCCGGCCGGGCTCCATGGGTAAAAGCCCGGCCACCAGGCGCTCGCCAGCGTGCCCCACCTCCGGGCCTGGCTCCAGAGTGGGGCCCCGGTGACCCGCGTCCGGGCGAGGGAAAACTTAGTCCATTAATTGTACTCATCATAGGGGTTTTTGGGCTGCACTTTGTCTGGTCCCTCACCTAGGACCTGTCTGCCTTGGGTGACCCTTCTAGGGGCATGAAGCCCCTGACAGCATAGCTCCTAGGATCATTGGGACACTCAAACCCCTCCACCACGGTAAGGTGGCAGCCCAGGGAGGGTGTCATAACTTTTATGGACAGAATTTCTAGGCGCAGCCAAGGTGTTGAGAGGATCCGTTTTGGTGACCTTAGAATCGCTTCTCTGTTTTTTGCAGATGATGTGGTCCTACTGGCTTCATCAGTTCGTGATTTACAACTTTCACTGGAGCGGTTTGCAGCCGAGTGTGATGCGGCCGGGATGAGGATCAGTTCCTCCAAATCCGAGGCCATGGTCTTGAGCCGGAAAAGGGTAGCATGCCCTCTCCGGGTCGGGGAGGAGGTCCTGCCCCAAGTGGAGGAGTTTAAGTATCTCGGGATCTTGTTCACGAATGAGGGAAAACTGGAGCGTGAGATCGATAGGCGGATAGGTGCAGCGTCCGCAGTGAAGCGGGCGCTGTACCGGTCTGTCGTGGTGAAGAGAGAGCTGAGTCAAAAGGCAAAGCTCTCAATTTACCGATCGATCTACGTTCCCACCCTCATCTATGGTCATGAGCTTTGGGTTATGACCGAAAGAACAAGATCTCGGATACAAGCGGCTGAAATGAGTTTTCTCCGCAGGGTGGCTGGACTCTCCCTTAGAGATAGGGTGAGAAGCTCAGTCATCCGGGAGGGACTCGGAGTAGAGCCGCTGCTTCTCCACATCGAGAGGAGCCAGTTGAGGTGGCTCGGGCATCTGGTTAGGATGCCTCCTGGACGCCTCCCTGGTGAGGTGTTCCGGGCATGTCCCACCGGGAGGAGACCCAGAGGAAGACCCAGGACGCGCTGGAGGGACTATGTTTCTCGGCTGGCCTGGGAACGCCTTGGGATTCCCCCGGAGGAGCTGCTCCAAGTGGCTGGGGAGAGGGAAGTCTGGGCCTCCCTACTTAGGCTGCTACCCCCGCGACCCGACCCCGGATAAGCGGAAGAAGATGGATGGATGGATGGATGTTTGTAGTTTTCAAGACGAGTGATTTTCTGGACTGGAATTGAACAGGAAATTAAAGTAAACTACTGTATAAAGTTTTTAGTGCAGGATATTCAAGTGGGTGGGAGTTACACTGTAAGAGTAGTACTGTAGTAGTCTAGTTTTTGATGTATTTACTTTTATTGTTTGTTGCTTGTCTGAGGCAACACAGAGTGATGTGTCCTGGCAAGTGGAAGGAGCAATTTTATCCACAACCAGGTGCAATGGTGGAGCCAGGGGTGGCCATTGGTGGCCATATTGGATTTTGACTTGGCGTCCAAATTTTTGATGGGGAGCTTTTTTAAGCCTCAATGCAACCACACATCAAAATGGAAGTTGGCACATTGCTTATGTTTCAAGTTATCCAGCTCACAAGATGAACAGACATCTTGGTTTTTGAAGTGGCAACCCATTTTCTGAATGGAAACTCTCTTAAGCCTAAATGTAGCCCAAGACCAAAATGGAATTCGGCACTTCACTTATTTTTCCAAGTTATCCAGCTCACAAAACCAAAGGGATGCTTTTTTTCAAACGGGAAGTCTGTCCCAGCAGTTCTTCCTCTGATTTTATAATCAAATGGTGTCCCTATTGAGTTTGTCGATTCCTACAAATATTTGGGTATCTTAATCGATTTGCATCTCTCTTTTAAGCTTCACATGGTAAACCTAGTATTCCCTCCATTGACTACGGTGACATTATTTACATGAACACTCCTACCAGCACCCTGCAGATGTTGGACGCTGTCTATCATGATGCACTAAGATTCATAACTGACTGTAACTATGGTACCCACCACTGCACCCTGTATTCACTGGTTAACTGGTTGTCATTAACTTCAGGCAGACTCTCCCACTGGTACATTTTCATCTTTAAATCACTTCTTGGTCTGCTGCCCTCATACACAGACTCCTGTGTATCTTTGTCAGCTTTTAACAAAATACTGTACTCTGCTGCTCGTGGCCTTCGATCACAGACCCAGAACTTCTTGGATGTTCCACGTACGTGGTTGAAAACTAAAGGGGACAGGGCCTTTCAGTCAGTGGCTCCAAGGCTGTGGAACAGTTTGCCCCTGCAGCTTCGTTTTGCTGACTCTGTTGAGGTTTTTAAAAAACAACTGAAAACACTTTTATTCTCTCAGGCTTTTATGTCATGATTTTATTGTATTTTTTTATTGATTTATATTAGTAGTCTTTATGCTTGTTTTATTCTTTGTATACTTTTAGCGTTGATTTTTATTGTACAGCGCTTTGTGATTTTATGTCTGTAAGCGCTCTAGAAATAAACTTTACTTACTTACTTACCGGTACATCTCCTCCTACATGTCTCTGTGTGAGTGAGTGCAGCTACAGCGTGCACTCTCAGGACATTATTACATGCAGTGTTCCCTCAGTGCGGACTGAACTTGGCAAAAGGGCCTTCTCCTACTCCGTTCCTGTTTCCTGGAATATCTTACAAAAAGATCTGAAGCTCTCAACCTTAACTTCTCCAAGTGGCTTTAAACATCTGTTAAATTCCTGCCAAAAACCAATGCAGACATGTTCCTGTTTTTAGTTTTCTACATCGCCTTACAGTCTAGCTGTTTTTCCCGCTACTTTTCCTTTTAATTACCTTTTTTTTTTCATTAGTAATTTTTTATTTATTTGTACGCATCCTTTATGATTGTCTATTGTTGTCGTTATTGTCCACTGTTGTCATCACTTTTTGTTAAAACTCAGGTACCGGTATCTCTTGTGAACAAGTCCCCAAGCCTCAATGGGATTAACCTGTATAAATAAAGGTTGAATGAGCGAATGAAACCTGGATGGACATTTATGGCGGAAGCCATCTTGGATTTTAATGTGACAACCCATTTTTTTAAAAGAACCTTTCTTACACCTTGTTGTAGCCACACACCAAAATGAAAATCAGTACCTTACTTAATTTTCATGTAGCCATGTTCACAACATGCACAGATGGAAGGACGGGGGCATTTCCAATTATTCTCTCTTCGCTTTGCATTGGGGGACAATACAAATACTTGTCGCTTAAAAGTGTATCTTAAAAGCTTAAAATAATATATGTAGGTGTAGTATCAATACATTGGTTTAACTTCATCTATTTTCTTTCCCCTCAGGTGGTGACAAACCGCGACACCCAGGAGACCCTTCTCTGTATAGCATTTGTTTTTGAGGTTTCCAACAGTGAACATGGAGCTCAGTATCACGTCTACAGACTTGTTAAAGAATAACGGCATCTGGAAAAGCCAGCAAAAAATGCCCGATGCAATCTCTCTTTGACCACCTCATCCATCCAGCAGAAGCTACAACAAACATTTTTAACAACCATAGACCGAACTGACATGGACACATTTTATGCTTTAAAGAAAAGAATGCAAGAAAAAGTAAAAGTGTAAACGTGCCAATATGCAAAGAAATATGGAAGAACTGTGGACAACCAGCCATTTTTCATGTGTTTAAACAATATGAAGTGGGTCCTTAGTGATTGATGAAGCTTGAAAAGTTTTATTGAGGGAACGAGAATGTGGTTAGGGTGGAAAGGACTCTTAACAGTAACCAAGTGAACATAAGAGAAGTGTACGTTGGACTGCAAAGTGGAGTAAATTGGACCACAGAAGGAGGAAAACCAGAGGCAAGTTGTTAAAAGTTTGTGAGGAAAGCAAGTGCCTTGTTTTTACCAAAGGTTATTGCCTGCCACTTTGAATTGCCTGTATTTTTTACTACCTCTTATTTTTAAATGAACATAAAATATTCTTACACATATTTTGTTACAAAAATAATAGAAGTAAAATTCTGTTCAGCATCTGTGGAAGCTGTTTTGGAGGAAATGGGATAACTAATTTTCATGTAGCCTGTTTTCCAAAATAAGATTTAAAAAAATATATACACCGGTACATAAAAAAAATGACATCCCAAGTTTATCAATCCAAGTGTATTGGGGGGGATTAATCTTGTTGATGTGTTACAAGGTTCTGCTTTTTTATTTTTTACAACTCAAATACAAATCAGGTCTTACCAGCATCTATCTGTTACTGACAATTGACACTAAGGATGTTTGTAAAGTTGCTATGCTGACATGAAGCCAGGACTTTGCCTTCCTTAAGAGACCCCTTTTATCTCCCTCATTTTGAAGACGCGTGCTTGGATGCACTTGTATTGAACTACGACAGGGGTTTGCAACAACAGCAGTGCTTATTTTCTGACTTGAGGTATGTAGCGTAACTCAGTTTTTAAAAAAAAGTGTTCATTCTTTACTGTGAGCCGCGAATACTAAAGGAATATGTGTTACATACATAGGAGTATTTTCGGGTGGGGTGGGAGGGGATTAATGTTAATATTTGTAATTGAGAACTCAGCACAGAGACCATGGTTAAAAGGGGAGAAGTTAATCACTGTTTCTTTTGTTTAAAAAAGAGATTATATGCTGTGAAGTTGGTTTATTTACTTCACTCTTCTCCAAGTAGTGCACGGAGAAGCGACATTCATTAGTAAAAGTTCAGTTTTATATTTAAGACAATTTTCTTACAGGCAAAATAAGTTGGAAATCAGTCTAAATAATTGTTTTGAAAGATAGCTATTGTCTCTGTGGAGTATGAATATTGATTGTTATTTATAGGGTTGGAAGAGAAAAAGCATGATATCTACAGATGTGTGTTGATCGGTTTCCATTGAGGGAGATGTAACTGTAGCAGGTCCTGGATTAGATGCAGGATAACTCAACCCCACAGGTCCTGCTGGACAAGTAACTACTCTGTGTGGTTCACTGGACAATTTTGCCACAAAAAGTGCAAATGTAAGACGTATCAGTGGCATAATAACTGCCCCTGGCTTTGAATGTCATATTCTTTACACACATAACACTCCTCCTCTTGCAGGTCTCAGTTTATCTTAGACATCTTTTGTTATTATCGAGATTATTGTTTTGATTCTGTTGTGTTTTGACTTTCAGTGTTCGCCTTATGCTACACACTGAAAATATTGTGTGATTGTGCTGGTATTGATAATTAATAATGAGATATCTAATGTATCATATTTTGAATGGTGTGGGATTTTTTTGTTTGTTTTTGGTTTAAGGTGGTTTACCATTGTCTTTGTTACCATTGTGCATTGCAATTTTATACTTAAACATAGAGGTTGGACTATGTAATCAACAACTGTATCTAACAAAACAAGCCGCATGGTGCCTTTGGGGCCATTTCCCCCCAGAAAACTCATTAAACGTTTGTTAATTTGTTTTGTCCACTGTGTTTCCTTAATTAACAAGTTAACAAATACACAAGCTACCAAACAATGTTTCAGAAATGTAATAAGATGTGCAAGAAGAAGAAAAAAAGTATAAATTAGTACCACTGTTATCTCCAATTATTTTAATGAAGGTTTGATTATGTTTACTTTTTATATTCCAGTTCAGACTCTGGGTTATTGATGTTTGAAAAACAATGGCTCATCCTATGAGATTTTTTTTGCTACATTTTAGATAAAGTTAGAGACATAAATCAACTTCAAGATTAAAGAGATGATGCAAACATTTTAGAAACTAATTTAAAAGATTAGATGTTTCTGGACTAAATATCTTTCTCTTTAATTGCTAACATGTATTTTATCTAGATTACATCAGAAAACACATTTGTGAAGGGCTTACTGATTTTATAACCCATACAATACTAACAAAATTAGCGTTTGTAGAAAATAATATTTAGTCTCGCACTCAATTTATGAAGCAGAATATTTTGACTTTTTTTTGTTCAGTCTATTTGATCTGTGTTTTTAGTTACAGGTTAGATAACTTATTGTGGTGCCGGATTGATTTTTATTGACCTATGTGTAGAAAGGGGGAGGAGTTGAAAAGTTAAAGTGTAACTCACCTCACCGTCAGAAGATAGCTCCGCCCCAGCACAAGATTCGAAAAATGCAAAAAATGGGAGTGTAAACAGACACCGCCTAAAGGAGGGGGAAGTGGGTGGGGGGTGAGCGAGGAGGTGTGGCCAGGACGAGAGACCGTCGTTGTTTTTGAATGTTAAAATTACATCAGAATAAACAACAAGCAACAACAAAGAATTATTATGTAGATGTATTTATCTATTCTCACCCGATCCATCCGAAACAAAAGGCTTTAAAAAAAAAAAAAGAAAATAATACCACAATGTATGCCATGACCGGCGATTGAATCCTGGTCCTTTGGGTTCCAAACCGGCTCCTTACCTCTAGACCAACTTGGCATTCATGCATCAGCACTCCTTCACAGAATAAGAAAACAAATACAACCACATACTTTTAGAACGCTGGAGTTTTTATTAGATTTTGATGAAGTGAAAAGTATTCTTAAAAAAAACAAGTTGCTAATCTGAAAATTATATCGATCAGTGGTGCTTGTATGGTACAGACTGTCGCACCGCGAGAGAGTGTGTGACAGTGCGCGCGGACAGAAAGGAAGAGTGCAGAGACGATCTCTGCAAGGGGAGTGGCTATGGTTGAACCTCTTTTATACTCAGGCAGGAGACGATGTGATGTCAAACATGAGCAGACACGTCACACATGAGAGTTTTGACCAATAAGAAAATTAAGGTGTAATACAACCCATAGGACTACCGTAAACACGTTTTTAGACCAAATTTTGCCGATTTAAACAAATACACACAAATACATGAAAATTAACACAGACATAGTGCTATAAAACATTTTAAACACATTCTTGGGAGTTTATCAGCTAAAAAAAGTTAATTTTGAGGTGAGTTACACTTTAATGAAAAGGTATGTTTAAAAGCATTTATTTTTAGTTCTTGTAACTAATAATTACTTTAAACTCTAGTTATTTTATGTAGTTTATTAAATACCCAAACTTTTACTTACACCTTTTTGTCTAATGTCCTACTTTAGTTGTGCCAATTGTTTTTGTTTGTATTACAAAAACGGAACTTCGTCTCCCAGAATACATTTCGAAAGAGGAAACAAACCGGAAACAAAATCTTCAAAATAAAAGTGCATTAAAACAAAGTTATGTTTCCATTAAATACTAACTTAAAGGAGCACGTTTTTTCTTCTTTGAATGTGTTGTACTTGCGCGCGCTGGAACTGTGCCATAGTTCAAACGTGACTTTAGTTTAAATTCCGCTTTATTTATTTATGTTTGGGGTGGGGATGGAGGCCATTATTTTACACCAGGTGACTTCATGTTGGCGTAGAAGTCACGCATCGATGGCAACTGTGTAGTTACCTGATATGTCGCTGCTGACCAAACTGGGATGTTTTCTTCTTGACGTTTGCGAACCGGGCCATTAGCTAGCACGCTAACAGGAAGTGTTACGAGCCTAACCCAGAACTAGAGCACTGCGGCACTTTAACGGTGCTGTTCAGGCTGCGTGAAGAAGACCTGCTGCGGTAAGTTGATGCCAGGTCAACCAGGAGCTAAATGCGGAGCTAAACCGCACTTTAAGTTAGCTCTAGTTTTTTTCGCTACCTGCACAAAGTGCGTGGTTAACACAAACACTGGTCAGTGTATAGCAGTCATGTTAGCTAAGTCTGTGCACCGGAAATGCTGCTAATTTACTAACTAAAAGCATCAGTTAGATATTTTATAATTATAATACCACATCCGCACCTGATTTAACAATTACTACGATTTAATTATTTTATAATCACGTGTTTTGTTTTTATTTATTTTTATATTGACACATTGTGAGTACATTATAGTTAGATTTTGTTTATTTTGGCAGTATAATTAATGTGGTGAAATATTTCAGTCACATAATCTGAAATAAAACATATTCTGGGTTAATTTGACTGTATATAATAGTTATTGGCTTTATTCATATTGCAGACTCCCATATGAGTTGAAAAGAGGAATTGCCATTAGTGTAAATGCATTGTCCTTTTAATTAGGCATTAATTTTACAAACTTTTTAAACCAGTGTTGATATTTGTCTTGTGAATGAGGTGAAGTTTTTGGATGTTATTGATGACAAACTGACGTGGAAGCATCACATAAATTCTGTAAGGATAAAAATAGCTAAATCTATTGCAGTATTATACAAAGTCAGGAACTTGTTAAATGATAAAGCTCTGTATTTGTTGTATAATACAATTATTGTTCCACACTTAATTTATTGTATTGATGTTTGGGGAAAAGCATGTAAAACAATTACGGAGCCTATTTTTGTGCTACAGAGAATAATCACTAGAAAACTTTACTGTCACCCATCAAGCTCATTATTTTATCAACTGAAATTATTGAAGTTCCATGATTTGGTAGATTATATATATTATATTATATATATTATTTTGTTGTCTTACTTTCTCTTTTCTTTCTTTCTCTCTATTTAAAAAATAAATAAATAAAAAAATAAATACATATTAGTGAGAGGATGGCTATAAGGTGTGAAGGGAGGCCATCTATAAATGAAGAAAAAAAAAGATTATAATATTTTATCAGTTATGTATAGGGCTCATAATAATGAACTACCTTTGAATATCCAAATACATTTTGTTAAACAACAAAGTTGTTATAATCTCAAGGTAACAGAGATATTTGTAAAACCAAAATATAGAACCAGTTTGAAGGGACGGTCATCCTCAATCAGGGGAATTGGATTGTGGAATTGTTTGGAAAATGAAGTTAAAAATGCAAAATCAATGTTTACATTTAAGAAAATGATCAAAACTGAATTATTGCAAAAATATATATGACATAGTGTAACTTGTGTTGTATTGTAGTTCGATAATTATAGGGAGTTGTTCTTTTTTTGTTCTGTTACTTGTAGATGATGTTTGAATTGATTGTTTGAATAAGGGGGGCAGATATGATAAGATTTTTTTCTTCCTTCTGCTACCCTTCATTTTATATTTTATATTGTATTCGTCTCATGTATGGGATTGTTTTGTGTTGTATTTTAAAATGAATAAAATTTGTATTAAATTTTGAATTAAAGAGCTTTAAAATAAAATTTAAGTGATGCCAAGATCGTGTATCTGGGTTTAAAAATAGGAAAGTTACGATTTTTTCACGTCGTACAATTTACATAAATAATGCCTTTTATTTCCACTGAACTGTTGTCATTCGTTGCAAAACATTTTACATCTAAAAAGTTGACAGATTTCCATTCAATTTTCAGCAAATGTTATTTTAATTTGTACAACCTAAACTGTTTCTCAGTAGTTTGAATAATGTTGATCAGTTTATTTTTTATTAAATAACTAGTAATAAACCTTTTTTCACTCCAAACATTGTGTTTGTTACCAAACAACAATATTTCACTATATTGTCATTAATATTTTTCCCTCCCCCTCTTTAGTTATATTTTCAGATACACATTTAAAAGCAAACAGCTCAAAGCCATGTCAGCACCCTGTTTGTGGAAACAGGGTGTTGTTCCAAAAGGGTTTGGTGCAAATGTGTTTGTTGCTGACTTTTTCATCTTTGAAAAAAGGAGATTCAGCAAAAAAAATCAATTTGCATGACACAATGAGGTTTTACTGGGTCAGCTGAGTTGTAACAAAGGTTAAAAACACAGTTTTGCTTATACGCTACATAGATTTTCATGATAAGAAGATTATCTATGTTTATGTTTATTAAATTTGTTCTTTTTTTTTTTTTTACAAAAGAAACAATACAAGACAATCCCATAAATGATAATGTACAAAATATAAAAAAAATGAAAGGTAGCAGAAAGAAGAATAAATCTTATTATATCTGCCCCTTTTTTCCAACAATCAGATTAAACAATAATAATCTTCAACCAACAGTACAAAATGACTAACTCTTTCTAATTTTCTAACTAATACAATACACATTACGCTAGTTCATATATTTTTTTTAACACATTCGTTTTGATCATTTTCTTAAATGTAGACCTTGACTTGGCATTTTTAACTACATTCTCCAAGCCATTCCATAATCTAATTCCCTGGATTGAGGTAGAACGTCCCTTCAAACTAGTTCTGAATTGTGGTTTTACAAACATCTCTGTCCCCTTAAGATTATAACAACTTTGTCTTTTAACAAAATGCATTTGGATATTTAAAGGTAATGCATTATTTTGAGCCCTATACATAACTGATAAAATATTATAGTCTACCAAATCATGGAACTTCAATAACTTCAGTTGATAAAATAATGTACTTGATGGATGACGGTAATGTTTTCTAGTGATAATTCTTACAGCTCTTTTCTGTAATACAAAAATAGGCTTTGTGATTGTTTTACACGCATTCCCCCAAACATCAATACAATAGATTAAGTGTGGAACAATGATTGTGTTATACAACAAATACAGAGCTTTATCATTCAATAGGTCTCTGACTTTGTACAGTACTGCAATCGATTTAGCTATTTTTATTCTTACAGAATTTATGTGTTGTTTCCATGTCAGTTTGTCGTCAATGATAACACCCAAAAACTTCACCTCATTCACTCTACAAATCTATCTACAGTAGTTCACAGGTGTTTGAGGTTGTGTTGTAGATTAACTGTTTTATTAAAGCCATTTAAAGTAAGAACTGGAACTAAAAGACCAACAACATTTTGCTACATGTGCAGTTTTGGTGCTTGGTGTGTTGTTTTTGATATTTTTCTGACATTTTACTGGGGTTTTTTTTTGCAGCACTTTTCTAATTTACATTAA
>JBBPBX010077572.1:0-16835 GCA_038048925.1 Garcialebias charrua | reverse complement strand
TATGTATATATATATATGTATATATATATATATATATATATATATATATATGTATATATCTCGGTAAAAACCAAAGGACTCACGGTCAGGTTTGGTGGAGATCTTCAGGAGGGCGGAGCTCTCTCCAGGCCCTACGTCATTGTACGCCACCACCCTGAAGCTGTACATCTCCTCAGGCTTCAGGTTGGACACGGTCAACTCCAGAGTCTCCGGCTCTGACACGTTCACTGACCGTTCCCTGGAACGGAACAACACAAAAAAAATCCATTTTTTTGTTACAGTGGTGATAATCAGAGCTGTAATCTGTGTAATCCCTCAGAGTCTGAAGTTAATCCATGGAAAACAGAGCCTCTCCAACCTTCCGCCTGAAACCAACGATCTGATCACAGTCTGGCTCGTTTCCATGAAGACATCAAACAAAACGAGCAGAATGTTTTTTTCTGTAGGCAAAAACTTTGACAACAACAAAACTAAAATTTGGTCTTCATTTTTACTGGTATTTTATATTATTTATAATTTTTTTTCATTTTTTTAAAAACACAGTACAAAACAATCCCATAAACAAAACATCCAAAATATAAAAAATGAAAGGTAGCAGAAAGAAGAAAAAATCTTATTATATCTGCCCCTTTTATCAAACTATCAGTTCAAACAATAATAGTCTTTCAATAACGGTACAAAATGAACAACTCTTTCTAAGTTTCTAATACAATACACATTATGCTACTTCATATATATTTTTTATTTTAATCCTTGTTTGATTAAAATGGACAGAAAGAAGTGAAATAAAAAATAACCATGGGAAAGAATGAGCTGAAACTGTTCTGGAAACAGCTTTTAGGGGTTTAATCAACAAAACCATCCATCCCATTCATCAATTATCTTCCGCTTGTTCCGAAGTTGGATCGTGGGGGCAGCAGCTTGAGCAAGGAGACCCAGACATCTCTTTCCAAAGCTACCTCTTCTAGGGGGACCCCAATAAATTCCCAGGCCAACTGAGAGACAGTCTCTCCAGCGTCAACTCCAGTGACCAGGGTCTTCCCCGATGTCTTCTCCCAGTCGCCCGAAGTATCTACCTAGGGATTCATGCAAGAAGCATCCTTACCAGATACCCAAATCACCTCAACTGGCTCCTCTCGATGTGGAGCAGCAGCAGTTCTACTCCGAGTCTCTCCTGGATAACTAAACTTCTCACCCTATCTCTAAGGGAGAGTCCAGCTACCCTGAGGAAGAAACTGATTTCAACTGGCTCTATACACAATCTTGTTCTTTCAGTAACTACCCAGAGCTTGTGAGCATAGTTGAGGGTAGGAACATAGACTGACCGGTAAACGGAGAGCTCTGCTTTACAGATCAGCTACTTCTTCACCACAACGAATTGGTACAGAGTCCAATACTGTAGACGCTGCACAAATCCGTCTGCCGATCTAATGTTCCATCCTTCTCTCACGCGTGAACAAACCCCAATATACTTAAACTTGTCCACTTGAGGCAGAATCTCACCCTCTACCTGGTTTAATTCAATTCAGTTTATTTACATAGCACCGTATCACAACAAAGTTGTCTCAGGGCACTTAAGAGGAACATTCACATACATAGAAAAGCCAAGTAGTAACGTTCTCTAAGGAAGCCAGCAGACAAGTTGAATCTTGGCTTTGTTGCAATCTCCCATCCTGCGCAAGCACATTGGCAACAGTGGAAAGGAAAAAATCACTTTTAAAAGGAAGAAACCTCCAGCAGAATCAGGCTCAGGACAAGCGTCCATCTGCTTTGACCGGCTGGTTGAAAAGGACAGAAAGGAGAGACAAACACAGACTGGTTAAAAAAAAGAGGAGCTTATTTATATAGCGCTTTCCAGCCCCCTATGAGGGGCCCCAAAGTGCTTTACAATACCAACCATCCACCCATTCATCCACACATTCATACACCGGTAGCGGCAGACTGCCATGCAAGGCGCTTTCCAGTCCTACCGGGAGCAACTCTGGGTTAAGTGTCTTGCCCAGGGACAAAACGAAACATGGTGTGGGGCACCAGGATTCGAACCTCCAACCTTCCGATTGGGGGACGACTGCCATTACCACTACCCCACGGCCGGTAGGTCCAGATATAGGTGCAAGTGTATATGAAAGACAAAAAAACACGTTAAGGATAGAAACATTAGCACCAGCAGCAAATATTGTGTTAGTATTTTTGTTGATTTAAAAAAGCATTTGATATTACTGACCACAATATTCTCCTTGAAATTTTTAAAGGGGACCAAAGATGCAAAATTCACTTTTTAATGTTTTTTTTCTTAACTTTGCTTATGTACTTCTTTAAAAAACAGTCCTAGGGCCAAAAAAATGCCCCCAGTGGTATATTTACTCTAAGTATATTTATTTTTCAGTGATATAAATGTCTCGTTTTCAAATCCTGGTGCTTGTGATGTCACAAGCGCCAGGACAACCCACCCAAACCTGAGTCCAGCCCCTCACCTAGCATCCCCTGGTGATGCTCCACCCACTTCAGTATAAAAGACGTCACGTTTGTTTTTCCTTAGTTCATCTCTGAGTTCGATGTTTCATTGTTGTTAAAATGCAGTACCGCTAATAACTAATTATCTATCAGTAAAAATGAAAAAACTTATTTACCGGCTCTTAAATCAACCGGACAACTGCTCACAGACCATATCTGTTCAGCGCCGGATGTGGTCCGTTAAAAAAAGTGGTCCCCGCTAGATAGAGCATGTATAGCAGTTAGCAGCCAGTGTGTTACTCTGCAGCCTTATTGCTTGTTTTCAAAGAGTCAGACTAAGAGTTTTTAACATGGAGGGTGAACTTATGGATGTTTCCCAGCATCCTACGCGACGCGTCAGCACCTCATTTGCCCTGCCCAAAATGGCATCTGACTTAGGGTCCCCTTTGGAGGGCGGAGTTAATGTAAACAGATTTTTGAAGGGCATGGCCTTATCATAAACAGCTCGTTCAGAACGGAAGTCAGAAAAGGCACAACTAGAAAGGGGATATTTTATTATCTAAGAATTATTTTGTGCATTAAATTGAATGAACATGGTCTGGATAGCCCACAGACATTCCATAAAATTTATAGGACCAATATTTGGTCCCCTTTAATAAATATGATGTTAGAGGACCAGCATTACAGTGGGTATCTAGCTATTTGAAAGATAGGAATCAGTTTGTACAAATAAATGGTGTAAGATCTGATCTCTGCAATATCACATGTGGAGTTCCTCAAGGTTCTGTACTTATACAAAAAATAAAATAAAATGCAAATACAAAACAGGTTGAGCAGAGTAAAAAGACAGTAGCAGAGTGAAAAAGTGTGGTCAGTTTGTCTTCCAACAGTCTAAGCCTATAGCAGCATAACTAAGGGACAGCTCAGGAAACCCAAGCCGACCATAACTATAGGATTTAGCAAAAAGGAAAGTGTTTAGCCTAGTTTTAGTTAGATGTTCATATATGTACAGGTATATTTTCATTCATTCATTCAACCTTTATTTAGTCAGGTAAATCTTAATGAGCCTCGAGGGCTCATTTACGAAAGCGACCTGCTACAAACTAAAGAATGATGAACATCGATGATACAAATACATTAAACAATAAACAAAAGAAAAGAAAAAGTAGCAAAAAGTAGCAAAAACATTAGAAGGTAGATGTACAAAAAAATCAAAGACAGGAACATATCTGCATTGGTTTTTGCCAGGATTCCAACAGATTCTGAAAATCATCCAGAGAGGTCAGGGCAGAGATCTTCAGATATTTTTGTAAGACATTCCATGAAGCAGGAGCAGAGTAGGAGAAGGCCCTTTTTTCAAGTTCAGTCCTCACTGACGGAACACTGCAGGTAATCATGTCCTGAGAGCGCACACTGTAGCTGCACTCACGCAAAGACATGTAGGAGGAGATGTATGAGGGCAGCAGACCAAGAAGTGATTTGAAGGTGAAAATGTACCAGTGGAAGAGTCTGTGTGAAGTTAATGATAATAATAATAATAATAATAATAATAATAATAATAATAATAATGAATTCAATTTATAACGCACTTTTCATTAGTGAAAATCTCAAAGTGCTACACACATTGAATGCTACACACATTCATACACCGGTAGCGGCAGACTACCATGCAAGGTGCTTTCCAGTCCTACCGGGAGCAACTCGGGGTTAAGTGTCTTGCCCAAGGACACAACGACACATGGTGTGGGGAACCGGGATTCGAACCGCCAACCTTCCGATCGGGGGACGACTGCCATTACCACTATGCCACGGCCGCCCCATCATTTGATGTCCAGTTAACCAGTGAATACAAGGTGCAATGGTGGGTACGATAATCAGAGCCAGTTATGAATCTTAGTGCACCATGATAGACAACATCCAACATCCGCAGGGTGCTTGTAGGAGCATTCATGTAGAGAATGTCACCGTAATCAATGGAGGGAAGGAAAGTCACAGATACAAGGCGTTTCCTAGCATTCAGTGTTAGAAATGATTTATTTCTGAAAAAGAAACCCAGTTTAACTTTCAGTTTCTTCACTTTGAGATTTTCATTAATGAAAAGTGCGTTATAAATTGAATTCATTATTATTATTATTATTACTAGGTTTTCAAGTGGAGTTTAAATAAATAAATACATTATTACGGCTGAGCAGAGAGGACATTTTTAGTCGAGCTCCTGCCAGTACTACCTCCAAAGGAGTATTTGGAGAGCTTGTACTCGCAGTTTTTTGCGCTAGATGTGCAGAGAGGAGCGCTGAAAAAGCTGCGGAAATTGGACTGGAACATGCGATCCAGAATTATGAATCTACAAGCCAACGTGTCCATGAGTTTTTGCCGACAGTTAGCCTAGCGTAGCTACAAACCGGGCTAATCAAAGCTAACCGAGCTGGGTCACCGTAACCGGGTGTCGTAGCTACGGGCTTCGTTAACAAATAAACCGGAAAAATACGCTGGTTGTTACGAAGAAACGCGGGCCGGCACGCTGGAGGTGCTTTGTTGCAGCAAAAGAATGCAAGAAAAGCTGTGAGTGGAGGCTACAGGCTACAAGCTAACGCTAGCCATGTGCTGCTGATAAAAGCTAATGCGAGCAAACACCACAGAGTTGGGGATTGTTGCTACGGGCTGACGATCTGAAGTCTGTGGTCTGATCTGTAGTCTGTGAGCTGGTGAGGCCAGAGAGACATTGGAGTGCTGCTGTGGGACAATAAATTACATCCAGGCCCCAGATGGACGAGAGCTGAGCTGAACTGGTTGCTGGTGGACAGGACCTGCGCTAAGCTGTTTGCTGTGGACGTGAGCAGAGCAGCAAGCTGGTTGCTGTTGGACGTGAGCAGAGCAACGAGCGAGTTGCTGTTGGATGTGAGCAGAGCAACGAGCGAGTTGCTGTTGGATGGGAGCAGTGCAACAAGCTGGTTGCTGTTGGACATGAGCAGAGCAGTGAGCGAGTTGTTTTTGGATGGGAGCAGTGCCGCAAGCTGGTTGCTGTTGGTCAGGAGCATTGGACGGGAGCAGAGCAACGAGCGAGTAGCTGTTGGACGGGAGCAGAACAGCGAGCGAGTTGCTGTTGGACGTGAGCAGAGCAACGAGCGAGTTGCTGTTGGACGTGAGCAGAGCAGCGAGCGAGTTGCTGTGGACGGGAGCAGAGCAACGTGCGAGTTGCTGTGGACGGGAGCAGAGCAACGAGCGAGTTGCTGTGGACGGACGGGAACAGAGCAGTGAGCGAGTTGCTGTGGACGTGAGCAGAACAGCAAGCTTATTACTGTTGGACATGAGCAGAGCAACGAGCGAGTTGCTGTTGGACGTGAGCAGAGCAACGAGCGAGTAGCTGTTGGACGGGAGCAGAACAGCGAGCGAGTTGCTGTTGGACGTGAGCAGAGCAACGAGCGAGTTGCTGTTGGACGTGAGCAGAGCAGCGAGCGAGTTGCTATGGACTGGAGCAGAGCAACGTGCGAGTTGCTGTGGACGGGAGCAGAGCAGCGAGAGTTGCTGTGGACGGATGGGAACAGAGCAACGAGCGAGTTGCTGTTGGACATGATCAGAGCAGCGAGCGAGTTGCTGTGGACGGGAGCAGAGCAGTGAGCGAGTTGCTGTGGAACAGTGAATTTCTGTATCCAGGCCAGAAGAAGCAGGCGAGATGAGTCCTGGGGAAAAAAAGAAACAGGAGCTGCCGAGACAGGAGTCGGTGAGTCAAAACTCGGTGGATAAAAATTTGGAGTTAATGGAGGAATTGAAAAAAGCAATAGACTTTCTCACTATGGAACTTGCAAGTTTGAGAGCTGAGCAAAAAAACATTACTCAACTGGTAGAGGAGATGAAGCAAATGAAAGCTCAGGAGATCATCAGAGATGAACGATTAGCTCAATTGGAACAAAAGTGTGATGACATTTAACAATACATAAGAGGCGAGAATCTGGTAATTTCTGGACTCGAGGTTAAACGCCGGACATCGGCAGATGTAGTTGCAGACGTTACCACGACTGAAGACGGACCACCAGAAAAACTGCAGTTTCTGGAGGAACAGGTAGTCACTTTCTTAAATAGCAAAAACATTAACATTAAACATGAAGACATTTCCACCTACACACTGCCCAATAGAGCTAACAAACTCAAACCATCAGTAGTCGTCAGATTCATTGGAAGGAAACAAAGAAACAGGGTAATGATGCAGTCATTGGAAGGAAACAAAGAAACAGGGTAATGATGCAGTCAAAGAAACTCATAAACACTAATGTCTACATGAATGAACACCTAACTAAAAAAACGCAAACATTGCACATAAAACAAGGTTGTTGAAAAAGGACAAAAAAATAACAAAAACTTGGACAAGAAACGGAAACATATGGATACAAAGTACATGAAAATTCTCAAGCTAAAATAATAAAAGATCTGAAAGACTTAGACACATTTTGATGAGCTCAAAAATGACAAATCACCAATCACTATCACATGTTCATACACAAAAATTGACAAAAATGAACAAACAAACAAATACATTAAAACATGACAACAACAAACGAAGACTCAGAGTTTAAAATATACAATGTTGAAGATGTGGTTGATGCAAACTTTTATCCTGCTATAAAAGACTGTGAATACTATAATGAAGAACAGTTTAATGACATCAATATAACAAATGGAGATCTCTCTATTATTCACATCAATAGTAGAAGTATAAATGCAAATATATCCAAAATAACAGATTATTTAAAACAGTTAAACAGAACTTTTACATTAATAGCACTGTCAGAGACATGGCTTAATGATGAAAACAAAAATAATGTTCACATCGAAGGATATGAATTATATCATTTAAACAGAAACAATAAAAAAGGTGGTGGAGTAGCTCTATTTGTCAAAAATGAAATAAAGTGTAGAATAATTAATGAAATGTCAATAATTGTTGACAATCTTATGGAAATAATAACAATAGAAATATTAAACGAAAATGCTAAAAACATATCCATAAGTTGTGTATATCGATCACCAGGATCAAATATAGAAATATTCACCGATAAAATCATACAACTATTGGAAAAGAGTTTAAATAAAAAAGTTTTCTTGTGTGGAGACTTTAATATTGACCTGGGAAATAAAACAGATTCAAATAACATCAGCACATTTCTAAATTCAATGTATAGTTTAAATCTTTATCCGTTAATATCAAAACCAACAAGAATTACAACTCATAGTGCTACGATAATTGACAACATTTTCACAAATATAACAAATGGGGATGTGACAGGTGGTATCTTAACAACTGATTTAAGTGATCATTTACCAGTTTTCACTATCTACAGAAATGATCAAAACATTACAAAAGAAGTTACAATTAAGAAAAAAATAATAAACACATCAAAAAAGCTATGGATCAATTAAAAGATGATTTACAGAAGCAAAACTGGAAGGACGTGTATATTGATGATGTTAACAGATCATATGATGAATTTATGAATATTTTAGAAGCTCTGTATGAAAAGAATTGTGTGCAAAGAAATCGTAGAAAAAGAAATATTGTCGACCAACCTTGGATGACTAAAGGGTTGAGAAATGCTTGTAAAAAAAATTACTTGTATTCATGTTTCTTAAAAACGAGAACACAACAAGCTGAAGAAAAATATAAAAAATATAAAAATAAATTGGTAATGATTATAAGAAAATGCAAGAAAGAATACTATAGTGATTTATTAAACAAGAGTAATGGTGACACTAAAACAACATGGCGAGTTATAAATGATGTTCTAAAAAGTCATAAAGCGAAAACGAACATTGCAAAATATTTTGTGAAAGATGACAAAGAAATACATGATGAGAATGATATCGTAAATGAATTTAATCAATATTTTGTAAATATTGGATCAAGCCTTGCAGCTAAAATACCAAAAGTAGATAATAATGTGTGTCATTCAATTAAAAGCTGCACAAACAGTATTTTTCTTAATGGAACTAACAAAGAGGAAATTATGAAAATGGTAAAAAATCTCTCAGACAAGAGATCAAAAGACTGGGTGGACATGGATATGATGTTCGTAAAAGAAATAATGAGTTATGTTATTGAACCGTTTACATATATATGCAATTTATCTTTTTCAACAGGAATATTTCCAGATAACATGAAAGTAGCAAAGGTAATTCCTCTTTTTAAAAATGGTGATAAATGTGTATTCAATAATTATAGGCCAATATCCTTGTTACCACAGTTCTCAAAAATTCTAGAAAAACTATTTGTGACCAGATTGGATCAATTTATTGATAAACAAAATATTTTAAGTAGCAGTCAGTATGGGTTTAGAGGAAAAAACTCTACATCAATGGCTCTCATGGATTTAATGGAACAAATAACTAATGCTGTCGATCATAAACAGTACTGTGTTAGTGTTTTTGTTGATCTAAAAAAAGCATTTGATACCATTGACCACACCATTCTCCTTGAAAAACTAAATAAATATGGTATTAGAGGACCAGCATTACAGTGGGTATCTAGCTATTTGAAAGATAGGAAACAGTTTGTGCAAATAAATGATGTTAGATCTGACCTCCGTGATATCACTTGTGGAGTTCCTCAGGGCTCTGTGCTTGGACCAAAGTTATTTATTTTATATGTGAATGACTTGGTAAATGTGTCAGGACTTCTTAAATGTGTTCTTTTTGCCGATGACACCACATTTTTCTGTTCGGGTAAAGACATAAAACAGATTTTGGATATGATGTAAACAGAATTTATAAAAATACAAACTTGGTTTAAATTAAACAAATTATCTTTGAATTTAGATAAAACTACATGATAGTCAGTAACAAAAAGAGAATTGTTGACGATCCATTTGAAATTGAAGATCTATAAAGTTGTAATGGGCATGACCATGTCCACTTTAATACACCTGTGTACTTTTGAACTGTTCCAAAGATGACCCTTACTGACCTCTCAGTAAAGCAAGACATTTACTACAAATTAGTCACATAGTCACCAAAAGAGACTATTTCTATCTTTGATTTTATTCTAATGTAATCAAAAGAATAACTTTTGTCATTGTCATGATATATGTTATATGCTGTTATTCTTTTAATATGTAGTATTACTGTGTTGCTTGACCAAATGAAAGTGTCTACTCAAAATATCTATGACAAAGTTGAATGAGGTGTCAGATTGACTTGCTCAGGAGTTGTTTTTGTTGAGTTCAGCTGAAACTCTCGGTAGCGTCGAGATGTCTCCTCTCTTTCAGACACTTTTCCAAAACATTCCTCTTTGTTATCTAAGCAGACTTGCTGTCAACCTTGAGTTTTTCACTTCACGTTTTCACACTCCTCTTGGCCCACGGACCAATGAGGAAAGTGTGTTCTAATCTCAACATTTTTGAGTAAAAGCGTTTGTTTGCATGAACGCTTCAGAGTTTTGGAAGGAACAAGAAGGTTCCTGAGTTTGCTGGGAGCATCAAAGACATGAAGACGTCCCAAAGAGCTGAATGAATGCCTGTCAACCGCCAAGGACAGTCATTCAGCTAAGGATTGTATAACATGCTGTTATGAATCCACTTCGAACGAGCGTAAGCTCAAGACTTTGTTTATTCCTTCATGGAATAGTTATCTTGAAGTCAGAGGCCTGAAGCTGACACATTTTCTGATGACCAACGCGAAAACCAGGAGACGTTGAAACGTAAACGAATACCCTGCTCGAAGGTACTGGTTCCCACAAGGACCCGTGCATCTGAAAAGCTACAAGGTCTTCTCTCTTACCAGGCTGTCGTCAAAAGGTAAAGAGCTGTTTACAAACGTACCTGGATTTTAGCAGAAGTCGGAGGAGAAGTGTCACTTTGGTAACATGCTCACGATAATTTCCTTTAAACCATCTTCCTCCTATTCTCCTTTCCCTCAATTCTAAGCTGGAAACTATTTTAAGCTAAAGAGCCCACAGACTAAATATGTTAACATCCAGTATTGAAGTCTGTTGTGTGAATTTAAGTGTGCTGACGTATTAAATTGAAAGAAAGTGAAATCATATCAATCAAGTGTAATGGTGTTAATTTAGTGATTTATTTTAAATAAATGGTAGTGTCGCCTGGCATACCAACTAAGTTAACGTGTCCATTGTCACTCTATAGCTCTGTTTATTTATCCATCATAAAGATCACAGAAATATTGGGTAAACTGAAAAAGAAAAGAATCCGTGAAATTACTATTCAATCTGAATAAGTAAGTTAATTAAGGATAAAGAGGTCAGCTTAATACTGACCCCTGTTAAAATCCTTTAGTTACATCTGGGTGGCACTATACATGTATGTGTTTAAAGACACAATATATGGTCTCCCTCATGATTCTTACATCTGGTGGCCCTCGTACGTGTTTTCTAAAAGTTTATTGATAAATCTGTGGTCTCTCATGAGCTGTAACGTCATGTTTGCATAAGAGGATCCAAGTTTTAAACTCTGAGGATAATAATTTTGGCTGGAAGTGTTCAAAGCAGGCAGATTCTGCATGTTTTTATCATTTGAGGCTGAGGGATTGTTATTCGTTCAACTCTGTTACACGCTGTTGGAAGCTTTTTGGTGAGGTTTTTGTCAGCCCGTGGTCTGTGGGGGTTCTGGTCCTGTTCGGTCCAGTTCACACAGACTCCTGTACAAAGCTTTGTTTGACCGCCGAGTCAAAAGCCTGAAAGCTACTTTAACATCTACAAGATTGCTGTGCTGGTATTTTACATGTTAGAGCAGGTCAAAGAAGCATATAACTGTTAGAACGGTGTCGGATAGTGGTTCTGAAACCCGAGTTCTGCTCCTTTAAAGTGGACGGAACCGACCTTGACGCGCTCCGAGAGAGTCCGTGTTTGTTCAACAGCTGCAGTGCTGGGTTACTAAGCGTAGCTAAGTCGTGCCTGTTTTAAATGTGATTGCCACGTTTCAGAATTTTGGGGAGTTAATTCGAAGCGTTTGAGTTGGTTACGAGTCTATAAAGTTGTGTTCTGTTGTGCTAAGCTAACGCTAAAGAGCTACGTGTCCCAGTCCCACACGTTTTGTTTATGAGCTGTGACTGGATTAACGAGAGCTGTGAACTGTCAATCACTCTCGTAGCGAGCGTTGATTCGCTGTAGTGGGAACGCACGCCGTTGCGACCAACCCACTTTGTCGTCATTTCCGGCACTGCACTGGTCGAAGGTAAGAAACTACATTCACCATGAATGCTTGGAATGAACTACAAACGTTGTGATTGATTGGTTGACGTCACGTATCTGTTTAGCGAGCTCCGCCTCGCTCAACGGAAGCTGGTGACGCGCTGCGTCGACCCGCCTACTTGTGTCGTCATTCCCAGGTGCACCTCGGGTGACAAGCAGTTCACACACTCACGGGACAAACTGAGATTTCACTGAGAGTTTAAACACTCATTTCAAGCCATCTAAACTGTCTAACAACATAGATTTGTCTCTGACAAGAACGTGGTTCGAGCGTTTATCACTGACACACTAGAAACTAATTCTGAAAAGGTTGTTTTTAGTTTAAATACTGAATAAACAAAATCAGTCTCTTCGTGATAACATTAAGTCTCGATGCTGCCCCCTGTTGGTTAAAAGACGTTGACAGATGAGTTTTCTCAAAAACATCATAAAAAAGTCAAAATGTTATGGTGAAATTACCAGCTTTAAAAAATTGTTCTGTACACAGACAAAATTCCTGTTTATTTTAAATAAAAAATTTAGAATAACAGAGGTACAGACAAACAATTGATGCTTGTTTTAAATACTGAAGAGATTTAAAATAACACTCAAAAAGTATTCTTTTATTTGATTTTCAGATTAAATATATGAAAAATGATGGAGAACAGAGCGTTTCCACATTAAGCTCTTCACATCTCTGAATTTTAAACAGAATTGGTGTGCACAACTGCACACTTTTAGTTAAAATTGGCATTTTTAACGTTTTTCTGTGCACAATCATTACTGTACTGTTATGCTGAGCGCACGAACACTCGTTTATTTTAAATAAAAAATTGTTTAAAATAACGAACAGAACGTCCTTTTTCACTCCTGATAACTGTCAAATGCAGTACAAAATCAGTTTCACTGAGACTGCAAGACATCTTTTTAAAGGCATGCTCAAGCAGCATCCTGTCACATTTTAGTGAAGTCATTGCATTTAAGTCAGCCCTCTTTTATAAGCGTTTGAGTAAGAAAAAACGGAAATCAGGCTGCTTGGGTTAGTTAGTAACTGTTGTTTGAACGTCAGTTCTATTTTAAAGTTAACACTGCAAGAGTGCATTTAACTTTGACAAAGTTCATTGAGGGTAAAAACCTGAAAAAAGGTACCTATGAATACTTATTACACAGTGAAACGCGTAAACCTCAGCTGATTAGTTTATTTGACTCAGTGCTACATTAAAAGTGAATATTTATTTGCAAACACTAACATGAGAACAATCTTTTGATTTTTTTTTCACACAAAATCAATACAATAATGGACGTTAAACAGGGTGAAACAAGTGAGAGGGTCCACTCCATCAGGGCCCCACAATGGCTTAGAACGAGCCGAGGTGGTGACTGCTCAGTTGACAGGTACGTGTGGCAAGAAGCAGGTGAACATCCTCTGATGTTTTACGACAGGCTTCTTAAAGCTCATTTTGGTGATAAATATACACCAGGCATGGAAGAAGATGAAGACTTTAAGTGGTCTTTCTTCTTCCATCTCGTCTTTGAGATAAGACTTCAGCTGCTCACCATGGTTATTCCAAAAAAGCAAACCATGGAAGAAATAAAACAGTGTGCTATAAATGCATTTGTAGCTAACATGCTAATCAAAACACCCTTACAGGTGTCCCCAGGTGAAGCGGTCAAATCCCACTCGCTGGAGCTGGATTCCAGTCCTAAAAAAGGCGAGATTAAACAAGATTTTCAAACTAAAGAACAACTAAAGGTGGGTGTTAGCTCTACAGGACGCCCAAGACCAGGGTGGGCCCGGAAGGGACCCCTGAGACGTGGACCTGCACCTCGGATGACACATTCCGAGACATGCAAAAGGTCGCAAACGTTCCAGAACAAAGGCATCAAACCTCCAAGCTCTGATGAGGTGGTGGATGTAAGTTGGTTGTTTGAAAACTTGAATGATACAGAGGATGACCATACTGGGACAATGAGTGACCTTGTCTTTGACAACTCAGAGCACACAGTTGATGACGAAGACAGCAAACAAACTGCTGATAGTCTACAACATCCTGAAGGTCATGATGCTGTCAGCCAACGAGATGCTGACAGTAAACAAGATTACACAGACAGAGGTACACGTGAACAGAAATGTGTGCCAAGACCTGTGAGGTTTCTGTGTAACTTTATACAAAGGGGGGTGGCTAAGAAAGCTTACCTGCCTACCACACTGGAAGGTGTCCTTGAGCGTGAAGCCCTCCTGGACGGTAGTTCTGATATAACTATTATGTCGGCCAAGCTGTTCGAGGAGCTGAGGACTGCCGCTAACGGTGTTGACAGGCAAATACCCTTCGAGAAATGTGCTATTGAGCTACAGGGTCTCGCAGAGACGAGAACAACCCTGACAGCTATAGCTATGGTTCACATGCAGATTGGCAAAATGACACTACGCCACCCGGTGTTTGTGTCTAACCTTGACTCATTCCCATTTTTGGTTGGCCAAGATTTTATAAACCGCTTTGAAGCGATTATAGACTATGGCCAACAGAAAATGTGGAGCACAGTGAGAAAACCCCTGCCAATAAAAGTGCCTCCTAGTTGTGATACAGACTGCCTAACCGCAGGTACCGCAGAGGACACAAGGGACTGCTCATCCGAGGACGAGAGCCCGGTAAGTGAACCTTCAACTACAGGTGAGACAGAAGAGACCCAAAAGTTGGACCAAACTCTGGCCCAACAAGAGAACCTCCTCTGTGAGCTGACACATTCAGCACTCCCTGACCACTGCCTACCACAGGTAGTGAAAGGTGTTGAGATCCAAGGATCCCACACCGAAGACGCTGTACTGTCCTCTGGGACAGGTAATTCGGCAATCAACCAAGCTTTCGATGAAACCTTGGTTCAAGGGCATCTGAGTCCAGAAAATGACAGTCAACCAAACGCTGACAGTCACTTGGACATCATTGTTGCAGATTACGAGGACCCCTCATCAGACAAGAAGGGGGCAAACTCACATTACCTACCACAGGTAGAGAATGGTGTGGAGGTCCAAGGACCCCACACCGAGGTTGCTGTACTGTCCCCTGGGACAGGTAATTCGGCTATCAGCCAAGCTTTCGATGAAACCTTGGTTCAAGAACATTTGTGTCTAGAACTAATCAGAAATGACATAGTTTTTACAGACTCAAAGAGCCCTCTTCAGTCAAGAAATGGGAAGACACACACAACGACAGTGACCTGTCGCAGTCTGTACAATCAGACACACCTGCGACTGCGCCAACGGTTGTGACACACCTGAATTACACGGAAAGAGGTAAACGTAAGAAGATACGTTGGCCAAAACCTAAACGATTCCTGTGTACCGTCTTCTCTCAGCTGCGCGAACAGCTTAAACTAAACGGTGGCATCCTAACTTGTGCCCATGGACGGACGTCCTCACCTGTGCTCGTGGTCCCCCATGACCAAAGGGGGGTGATGTTAGGCCATGCCAAAGACAAAGATTTGAATGTACACCTCAGAAACACTTTTGCTTTCGCCCAGAAAAACCTGGAAAAATCCGCTGAAGGACGTAAGGCGTACTATGACCAGAAGGCCTCTCACAATGAACTCCAAGTGGGAGACAGAGTCTGGTACTATACGTTCGCCCCAGCAACCGGGAAAGGAGGGTCCGAGACCGGAACTCTCGCCCGCAAACTAATGCCCAGGTGGACTGGACCTCATCTGATAACAGACAAAGTGTCCTCAGTCGTCTACGAAATCAAAATCAGCAAAGGCCGCAAAGAGCCAATTGCTAAATGGGTACATCGAAATCAGATCAAACCTTACAAGGCGTTCAATGACTCCACAAAAGACAAAGATCTCACAAACTCACCGACTTCATGGGATAATAAGGTCGTCCAAACACAAGTTAGTAAATAAACTAATCAGGTTTAAACTACCATATTTCCCACCCTATAAGTCGCATTGTCCAATTTGAACTTAGAAACGCTAAGCCTAAAACCCACAACAAAAAACTAACCTTAACAACCGTTTAAATCCACGAGATTTAATTTGACCTCGGTCATAAAGTTGAGACCTGTTTTCTTGTGTGTTGCACTTTGGAATCTGACGACAAGAGTGTGTCGAAGCAGTGAAACGTTGTTTCCTTGTTGTTTAGTCATTACTGTTGTCATTAGTTGAGATATTGTTTGGTTCTGAACACTCCCAGCCAAAAAGGTTTTGTATTAACATTGGTTAATGAATGATATGGATTTAACTATGCCAACATGCAGTTCGTTTTGTTAAATCTCAATCGTCGAAGAGTCAATGTAGTTTAAAGCTACTCAAGGTACCATAAACTACACTGGTCTCACAATTTCTAAATTGAACCGATTCGATCGTTTCTATTCTAGATTATCTATTCATTTTGATGAGTCTCGCCATAGACTTCAAAATTTATTAGGAATACCAAATCCTACGTCGTGCGTCTAAAAGACAACAGACATTTAGATCAAACTATATTTCATTTTTATTTTAGTTTAACCTAAACTAAGTAATGAATGGAGGAATAGTTTGGAATTAGAGGCCTTCGTTACAGAAGCCCTCCAAAATTTTATAGGTACAGATCCCTATATCTAATTTTACAGAATTGATCCACCCCTTAATTGGTAATGTAGCTGATCTAAACCATGATAGCTTACATACCAGGTGCATATAGGTAGGGCCTAATGTAAAATCCCAATCATAAGCCCACCTAAAAAACCACATAATTGCATGACACATAGAACCAGAGTGGCACTGACTGGAAACCAACCAGCCAACAACCTTCGATGTGGGGACCTGCAGCTCCAACGCTTGGTCTTCAACCTCCATCCAAGGGTCGCCTCCTCTGCGTCAATCGAGGGATCCCCTCTACATGCTGATTATGAAAACAATTGTTGCTGATCAATCAACAAAACTAATCGTTGTGGAATTACCGCTGTGGATTATAAGACTTTGCTTTCCAAGGGATCACAGACTTTGTTTTCCAAGAGTTAACAGACTTTGTTTTCCAAAGGATTAAAAGCTTTTCGCAATGGGATTACCTCCGAACAGTATGGAATTTCCAAAAACTTTATGGGATTATAATTTTTGATTTTTCTTTTCCACTTACTGGATTGCTTCAAGATCAAAGACAGTTCAAGGTTTCCTTTCGTGTTGGACCCCATCCCCAAGGACTGGCGATGGCTTCCAAAAGGGGGGAGATGTA
>JBBPBX010077571.1:0-16836 GCA_038048925.1 Garcialebias charrua | reverse complement strand
CTGATGAGGGGCTGGTGGCAAGTCTTCTGAAGAGCTGATTTTGGTTATGATGGTGGACGGCTGTTTTGTCACATTTAAGTTCAGGATCCGCTCCTGCCGCTGGATAAAGTCCTGCACAGATTGAACATTGATTTTGGGCAGAGGGATCCCAGCTCTGCCCAGGACTGGGTCCTCCACCAAAATGTGGTGTTGGATCCTCTCATCCGCCCTCAGGATGTTGTATGTTTGTGGACTGCTGCTGCGTGATCCCTGAGGTGCACACAGCCACAGCATTTTAATGAAGGTGTACATCAGCCTGTTATGCTGAGCACTGATGTCTTGCTGTGCTGGTGCGTAGCGTTCGGCCATCTTCACCCTCTGGATCACAGCAGCCTCCACACGGTCGTTTCTTCTTGTGCAGTTCAGCGTGTTGCCCCAGTGATTCCTGTACAGCAGCTTGAACGTCTGTGGCTGCTTGTCGTGCTCCTCCACCACACTCCAAGCTTCAGGGATCTTGTTCCTCTGCTCGGTGGAAAGAGACAGCTTTTCCTCCGTCTGGCCAATCTCTATGAGCAGCGAGCAGAACCTTTCCAGCTTCTCAAAGGCAGGAAGGGGGCTGGGACCACAGACATCCTCCTGTCCAAACAGAGACACAAAAAAAGTCAAACCTCCATTCATGTTGTTTAAAGACCGTGTAAAGTAAAATTAAATTTGTGTTTTGAGTTTGTCACACGGCATAAATATGTGTTATTAATCACCCATATAAATCTGACTGATTAAAAACATTGTTTACCTTATAAAATTAAGTCTCAAATATAAGGAAAAAACATGATTTTCCCAGGGTCTGGAACGGTGGGGGCGTGTCAGCGCGTGGGCGTGGTTTCAGCGCAGTTCTGCAGCTCAGAGCAAGTAGGAGGACCCTCTCGCTCAGAGCTGAACTGTGTGTGGAGGAGGAAGACAGGTTCATCAGTAAACCTGCTCTGTTTGCTCCTTTTTCCAAGAGTTACGCTGTTTTTAGTGCACAAACAACTCTGGTTTTATTTTAAAAGTTGAGGACACAACTATAATTCATAACTCCGCTGTTCTGTGTTTAGAAGATGAGCGGACTCGCGCGGCTGCACCCGGTCCGACCCGACACATCGCATGCGGGGGCTGTGTTGGTGATTAAAATAAAGAGTAATCACGTTGATAACTAAGTATGCAATGGACCTGTCGCATTTTCTTAGCAAAAAAGGAGCTTGTGAACTTGTAGGGCACAGGCTTAGCAATAAAAAAAAGAAAGAAAAGAAACAGGAAAGGCGGCGGCGGTGTCCGGAGGCTGAGGAGGGAGACGGTCAGTAGCAGGTGCCCTGACCATTAAAACATCCAGGGAAGATGCAGGAACGAGGCATAATTGATTAGCTAGCTAACAATGAACAAAATATCTATGCTATTGCTATCTGATGCTATCTGCGATTCGCGAGTGAACGGCTCCACCCATGCGAAGAACAATTTATATGACTGGAGCAGCAGGGGGTGGGGCTATACTAATGAGGACCGCGTGACGAAACGCGGTCACGTTTAAAACACGCCTAAAAAATCCTGAAATAGAAATATGTTTATACACAGTTTGCTCTATAACTCCAAAATTAATTGAGCTACAATTTTGAGACTTTTTACTCATTTACAAGATTACAATTATCACATTTATAATGTTTATTTAAGAAAATATTGAAATTCACTTTACACGGTCTTTAATGTTGGTTTTCATTTAAAGGGGACCACAGATTCAAAATTCACTTTTTAATGTTTTTTTTTACTCAACTTTGGGTATGTACTTCATAAAAAAACAGTCCTAAGGCCAAAGAAATGCACCCAGTGGTTTATTTACTCTAAGTAGATTTATTTGTCTGTGATAGAAACACTTCGTTCTCACTTCCTGCGGTTTGTGACGTCACAAACCGCAGCCACAACCCACACCAAACCTGAGTCCAGCCCCTCACCTGATTCCTGATTTCATCTCATCTTTTGTTTAAATGTTCTTAATTTCATGTGTACAGCACTTTGTTGCAGCTGTGGTTGTTTTAAATGGCTTTATAAATAAAGTATAATTGTTATTTTTACGTTTTAGTTCAATTTTTAGCGATCGCTCCCAACGCGCAGCCGGCAGAAATAAAACGAGCAGACCGCCGGCGAAGGGACCATCTGCGTGGAGCTGGGAGCTGCTGGCTTTTGAGGTCCGTGGGGTCCGGTCAGAGGTTGCCTCATACGGATAAATTAACTGGAGACACTCGGTGAACTTTGTGTGTGTGTGGACTGAAGCAGCGATCGCTCCCAAAAGCGCCGCATGCAACGAGCGGTTAACTGGCGGTGTGCCGGAGGAGGAAGAGCTATCATTAGCCTCGGAGGTGGGCTAATGCTAAAAGGAGCTGCAAATGGCGGCGCGCGCAGACGGCTTTCGGTAAGTTATCTTAAGCTAGCACTAACAGTAAGTCAAATGAGTAATTAAAAAAGAGCTAATTTTAAAACAACAACAGATTAGAGATATTGGCTGTGTCTCAATTCAGGGGCTGCGTCCTCATGAGGACCCAGCCTAGCTGGGCCGAGTAGGCCACGCACTCACAAGACCGGGTGGGCTGAGCGAAACTGCTGAAATGGGACGGTCTAGCCTTCAGGTTTGCCGGCCTTGAAGTGGGTGGGGCGTTCTCTTGAAGTGGGTGGGAAGTTCTTGTGTGCCGCTTGGTGTGTGTGGAAAGAGAAGGGACGCCGCTAAAATATATTAGTTAGCTGAATACATGTATATATATTAGTGTTTCTGAGTTTACTGTTTGTTAAGAACTGATTACAAATCAGCTTATAAGGGGCGATCTGTTAAAACCCAGAGTGGACCTACGAAATGCAAGTTGTCCAGTAGCTCAGTTGGTAAATCAACCTGCGATTGGTGCAGAGATACTTTTCTCGAAGCTGGTTCGAATCTCACTCGGTACGGTTAAAACTTATTTTACGTTTGTCTTTTATTGGATAAAAAAATGAGGACTGAGATTAAAAGGAAGGAGTTTGTGAAACTCCTTTTTTTTATCCAATAAAAGACAAACGTAAAATAAGTTTTAACCGTACCGAGTGAGATTCGAACCAGCTTCGAGAAAAGTATCTCTGCACCAATCGCAAGTTGATTAACCAACTGAGCTACTGGACAACTTGCATTTTGTAGGTCCACTCTGGGTTTTAAAAGATTGCCCCTCAGAAAATCCTTGCTACGCACGTGTAAAATAATCTGATTTGTAATCAGTTCTTCAAAAACAGTAAACTCAGAAACACTAATATACTGTATATTCAGCTAACACATTTTTTTGTCGTTTCTGTAGTTAAATTTTAATGAGATATATTCGAGCTGAGGTTGTTTGAGATGACTAAATAAAGGTTGAATGAATATTCGCGCTGAGGTTGTTGTTAAAACGAGCTGATGACTCAACAACACGCAGCAGCCCGACACTGCACGCAGAAAGTCCCACCCCCCCGCGAAATCTCTGCTGGCGCTATGAATTCTGGGATAGCCTCCGTCTTGAAGGATTCACGAATGCATCCTTCGATTTCGGCAGGAAGTAGGCCGCATTCCTCGGCCGCATGAGGAGGAGTCTTCGAATTGGGACAGTCCTCCGCGCGGGGCAATGACGTATGCGGCCGACAAATGCGCACTCATGAGGATGCAGCCCATGAATTGAGACACAGCCACTGGCTGTTTCAGAGGGCGGAGTAAATGTAAACAGATTTTTGTAGGGCGTGGCCTTCAGAGCTCATTATCATAAACCGGTCGTTTAGAACGGAAGTCAGAAAATGCATGACTAGAAAGGGGATATTTTATTATCTAAGAATTATTTTGTGCATTAAATTGAATGAATATGGTCTGGATAGCCCACAGACATACCATAAAAATTAAAAAAAAACAATATGTGGTCTCCTTTAACTCTTGCTAAGGAGATTTCAAGAGGAGAACTGTCACTAGCTAATTTACAGCTGTTTCATTACCAGAACTCCTAGAATAAAATCAACAACAATATAAAATGACTCGACAGCTACTCACAAGGGCTGGAGGTTGAGCACTCGCGTCTCGGCGCTGGTACGTCTGATGTGAGGCAGAGCAGAAACCAGCACATCATCTGAGGCCTCGGGTCGCTCTCATAAGCCTCATCCTCCTCTGCTCGTTCAGGATGCCCAGGTTGAACCACCTCCTCCTTCGGACCATCCAGCACAATATCCTTTAGAGAGAAGGTGCCAGATTCACCTGTACTCTGCCTGAACAGGTACTCTAGTCCAAGCAGTTCAGTGGAGGGGACACTGGCAGGAGCCTGAAGGTTCTTCTCCACAGTCTCTCCAAACAGCTGCTGACAGCGTGTGTTGAGGCGGTCAACAAGTGGTGCAGAGTGGGTGAGGTTTTTACGTCCACTACCGCTAAACACTGCTTGGAAGCGCCGGTCAGCGTTCCACCTTGCAATCCCGCTGATCAGGTAAACCTGATGTCTCAATGGAAAGGACAAATACCAATACAGTAACTATTTCCTTTATCAGAATGTGAACGTTTTATTGATCCCTGGGGGAAATTTCAATTATTACAGCCGCAAGTGTTCAAGTAAAGTGTACTTGTTCAAGTGATGGACGACGGAGCGGCGAGTCACCGCGTTAAGGAGCTTCTCCTCTTTTCAAAGTCCCGTGTTTATCCCGATCAAGACGAGGTACTGGCCGACAGCCTGTTTCTACTGAAGTCCAAATCTTTCCCCGTCTCCAATAACCTTAAAAAGAGGAAGACAAGTGAGAAACCACGCAGACGTTTCCTTCACCTACAGTATTTGTTGTATAACACAATCATTGTTCCACACTTAATCTATTGTATTGATGTTTGGGGGAATGCGTGTAAAACAATCACAAAGCCTATTTTTGTATTACAGAAAAGAGCTGTAAGAATTATCACTAGAAAACATTACCGTCATCCATCAAGTACATTATTTTATCAACTAAAGTTATTGAAGTTCCATGATTTGGTAGACTATAATATTTTATCAGTTATGTATAGGGCTCAAAATAATGCATTACCTTTAAATATCCAAATGCATTTTGTTAAAAGACAAAGTTGTTATAATCTTAAGGGGACAGAGATGTTTGTAAAACCACAATTCAGAACTAGTTTGAAGGGACGTTCTACCTCAATCCAGGGAATTAGATTATGGAATGGCTTGGAGAATGTAGTTAAAAATGCCAAGTCAATGTTTACATTTAAGAAAATGATCAAAACAAATGTGTTAAAAAAATATATGAAATAGCGTAATGTGTATTGTATTAGTTAGAAAATTAGAAAGAGTTAGTCATTTTGTACTGTTGGTTGAAGATTATTATTGTTTAATCTGATTGTTGGAAAAAAGGGGCAGATATAATAAGATTTATTCTTCTTTCTGCTACCTTTCATTTTTTTATATTTTGTACATTATCATTTATGGGATTGTCTTGTATTGTTTCTTTTGTAAAAAAATTAACAAATTTAATAAACATAAACATACAGTATAGAACAACACAACACAATTCTCACAACAGTACAGCACCTTTAACATATACAACTTTGAACAGAACTTTACCTTTTAGCCTTTTGGAGACATGTTCATAACGTTTGACCTCTTTACTTTGAATTACCTGCGTACGAGCTTCTGCTCTTCTACAAGCTAGCAAATACTACACCGGCCATTTCATGTTATCGACACAAACAAAACAAGGAACGTGATAAACTAATATTATGAATCAGTAAAACTAAGTTAAACATATTTAGCAAGGCAATACAATATATATTTTAATACAATTACCTTAAAAACGGGAAGAAACGTGAGAAACGAGTCAGACACAGTTTCCTTCAACACAGTACAGTATGTTGTAGAAATGGCCGTGTGCGCCCCCTCCTGGACATTAACCATAGTACTTTCCATCCGTGGTGCAGAATGAGTACTGTACAAATGTCCACTCTGGAGGTAAAACACTCTCCACACTGCCTCTTTCCTGACGTGGAAGAGCGTACGATGACGTCATGCAAACCGTTTGATTTCCCATGATGCATTTCTTCTTTAAGAGCTAAAACAGACGAAAAATAAACAAAAATAAGAAAATAAGACGTGCAAAAAGATTCAGTCTTTCTTACAAAACGAGTTTTTTTTAATATGAAGCCAGATTGGAACCGTGAGTGGAAACCGTAATCGATGTGGGCACGGGCAGACAGGCCATAAAACGCGCTGACAACCAAGGTTTGTATGAAGGCAGTGTCGGTGTGTGTGTCTGCTACCGCATCGGTTCACAATCACCCCGGGTTCCTCTATGACACCCCCGGATGAGTCCGCCACAACCCATCGCTCTCGTGGTGGTTGATGGGACCTGATCAACCCCTTCGGCGGCCATGGCGCTGATGGGAGCTGATGTCGGACTCCAGACGCGGTCAGGGCAGGACCCGTGGCTTCACTCAGGGGACCAACAGGGGTGGAGGGTCCCGCGGCTGGAGTGCCGCCCCCACAGGGTAGCGCGGCACCAGGGGACCAGGGCCAGGGTCCCGCGGCCGGAGAGTGGCTCTGGTGTGCGTGTGCCGGTGCGGGAAAAGCACCTGCGGTGCTGTCTTCTTCCATTTTTTTTTAAACTGTTTGACAAATACAAATAACACTCTTCACTTTTGCACCCTGAGGTCGTCAAGGTTACCATAGAACCTTACCAGATCTCTGAATCATTCATTCTTGATTGATTGATTGATGTTTATTCATTCATTTTTAAAAGAACAATACAAGACAGTTTCATCAGATACAAGAATACAAGTAGGATAAAATGAAGGGAGCAGAAAGAAGATGAAATCTTATTATATCTGCCCCTTATTTCACAGTTTGTTCAACCAATGATAACCTTCAAACTACATCACAAAATGAATAATTCTACTTAATTTTTCTAACTGTAATACACAAACTACATCACAAAATGAATAATTCTACTTAATTTTCCTAACTGTAATACACAAACTACATCACCCATAATTCTACTTAATTTTTCTAACTGTAATACACAAAGTACATCACAAAATGAATAATTCTACTTAATTTTTCTAACTAATACACAAACTACATCACACTTAATTTTTTTTTTAATTTTTTTTTTACTTTTTTACTTAATTTTCCTATTTTTTTTTCTACTTAAAGCTGGGGTATGTAAGATTGTAATGTAGTCTAACTTTTCAAACAATATATATTTTAACATATTTCTTCACTCTGTCACTAGATTGATGTTAGAGAGGTAATCTCTGAAAAAACTAAAAAAAAATATTGTCCCCTTGCTTCTCCAGGTGGTAAATAAGCATTTCTAAAAAGAAAAAGTGACCCGCCATTTTCCAGCCAATAAAAACAAAGTTTGTAACCAGCCAATAAAAACCGAGCTTGAATTTGAATCAGCCAATAAAAACAGAGCTTGAATTCAAATTTCAACAGACCACAAGGGGGCAGAGCCATATATGGCTCTGAGGGGGAGGGATCAGAATGCTTTGCTTGTTGAAATTTTTTCTAAGTGCTGCTGTTCTACAGAAACTGCAGACTGAACCTTTAATTTTCCTAACTGTAATACACAAACTGGATCATAAAATGAATAATTCTACTTAATTTTTCTAACTGTAAAACGCAAACTACAAGATGGCACAACATCAAGATGTTCACAAAATGAATAATTCTACTTAATTTTCCTAACTGTAATAAACAAACTACATCACAAAATGAATAATTCTACTTAATTTTTTCTAACTGTAATACACAAACTGCGTCACAAAACGAATAACTCTACTTAATTTTTCTAACTGTAATACACAAACACACTAAGTTACATCATATATAGTTTTTGAGCAAGTCCTTTTTGACCTTTTCTTCATTCCCTGCATTTCACATGAAGCAAATAACGAGTACGGAGCCCCCGAGGGGACATGGGGGAATTTTTTTTTTCTTTGCGTGCCACGCAAAAGGTTGTGTAACAGACACCTGTGAGGTTCATGCAGGAGTTCTCAGTATATTTCTGCCAGTGGTGGAGAAAGTACAAAAAAATTGTACTTAAGTAAAAGTACACATAAAAATACAAAAATGTACTAGTAAAAGTAGAAGTGCCATATTAATATTTTAAGTAAAAGTAAATAAGTACTTGCTTTTAAAAATACTTTAAAAGGAGTAGCAAATACTACACCGGCCATTTCATGTTATCGACACAAACAAAACAAGGAACATTCGCACGGAGTCCGACACAAGTATTAAACAAAACAAGACACAAGTATTAAACAAAACAAGACACAAGATTAAACAAAACAAGACACAAGTATTAAACAAGTATTAAACAAGTATTAAACAAGACACAAGTATTAAACAAAACAAGGAACATTCGCACGGAGTCCGACACAAGTATTAAACAAAACAAGACACAAGTATTAAACAAAACAAGACACAAGTATTAAACAAAACAAGACACAAGTATTAAACAAGTATTAAACAAGTATTAAACAAGACACAAGTATTAAACAAAACAAGGAATCGCACGGAGTCCGACACAAGTATTAAAGTAAAAGTACTTGATGAATATATTGCCTAATGCAATGGTCTACAATACCATTAAGTGTGCCTACCATATGTATATTTTCTGTAATACATTAATAGTGTTGAGCCATTTTAATGAACAATGCTGCAGATAATATATGTTTTTATTGTGTTTACTCTGTGACACAGTTCACACTTGGACTTTTGATTCTGTGTGTCAGAATTTCAGGGATGAGTTAAAAACTATTAAGCAAAATACGAAAGAGAAATGATTTATATATTTGAAAGTTTTTATTTAACACAAAATAAAACTAATGTGTCATTTTAACTGCAGTAAACACATTTAAGTAAAAGTTGTCTGCCTGAAAAAAGGAGCATTAGACCTAACAAAGGAATAGACACTGATCATTTCAACAGTTTGTCATCAACTCTAGTTAAAATACTGTCTAAACCTTGTAATGGGTCAGTAGTGAACAATATTTTAACTTCTTGACACCATTTTGAAAACTTGGACCTGAGTGTTGAGTCATTTGGAGAAATCTCTTGTCTCCTATCATCCCATGAACTGACACGTTTTAATATTGCAGCAAGAATTTCTTGTTCTTGTATTTGAGATTTTCATTAATGAAAAGTGCATTATAAATTAAATTCATTATTATTATTTATTATTATTAAGTTCAGAAGAAGTTGGTTTTCAAAGATTTTTGAGTCCAGTCTGGTTCTTTTGGGTGAGAGAATCTGTCCTTCTTCTTCTTCTTTCGGCTTTTCCCTTTTCAGGGGTCACCACAGCAAGTCATCCTCCTCCACCTCACTCTGTCCTCTGCATCCTCTGTCCTCACTCCAACTACCTCCATGTCCTCTCTAACTGCATCCATATATCTCCTCTTTGTCTTTTTCCTGGCAGCTGCATTTCTAACATCCTTCTACCAATATACCCACTGTCCCTCCTCTGGACATGTCCAAACCATCTCAGTCTGGCCTCCCTAACTTTATCTCCCAGTTGTTCAACATGTGCTGTACCTCTGATGATCTCATTCCTGATCTTATCCATCCTTGTCACTCCTAAGGAGAACCTCAGCATCTTCATTTCTGCTACTTCCAGTTCTTTCTCCTGTCTTTTTGTCAATGACACTGTCTCCAGACCATACAACATAGCTGGTCTCACCACTGTCTTGTAAACTTTTCCTTTGACCTTTGCTGACACCTTTTTGTCACAAATCACTCCTGAAACTTTTCTCCATCCGCTCCATCCTGCCTGGACTCTCTTCTTCACCTCTTTACCACATTCCCCATTTTCCTGGACAGTGGACCCCAAGTACTTGAAGTCCTGCACCTTTGTGACCTCTGCTCCTCCAAGTTCTCTTCCACCTGTGAGATAATATGTCCTGCTGTACTGAACAGTCTTTCAATAATCTTTCAATAATCTTTCAATAATATTTCAATAGTCTTTCAATAAGGTCATGGGTGGTGTGTATCTTCTGGCTGAATCTCTGTGGTGGAATCCATTTTGGGTGTGTTAGTGGTGCTGTGGGTGCTCCCAGCATACTAGAACAGGGGTCACCAACGTGGTGCCCTCGGACCTGTTCTAAAAATAGCACAACTCACTACTAAGCTGCATTTAAAATGTCATTTTATTCAGTTGTTGTTCTTTTTTTGTATTTATATATATTTTAAAATGTATATCTTAAAAATATGTTCTTAAAAATATGTTTATATACATCTTTTTCAATTTACGCTTTGTTATTTCCGAAGAGTTTATCAAAGTGGTGCCCTTTGTAGGACTCCGTACCCACGAAGTAGCTCTCGGTTTCGAAAAGGTTGGTGACCCCTGTACTAGAATATACGTCACTGGTCCAGCTCTTCTTGAAGGCAGGTCTAACATTATCTGTCCACTTTGCAGTGATTCAATGGACCAACTCCACTCTCAACATCAGTTACTTTCAAACTAATGACAAATCATAAAACTGCAACGTGAATGTAACTTGTAACTCAACACATTATAGAAATGTAGTGTATAAAGTACAGATACTTCATGTAAAATGTAGTGGAGTAAAAGCAAAAGTACCCACATTTAAGTACAAATACATGGAAAAAGTACTTAAGTACAGTAACAAAGTATTTGTACTTAGTTACATCCCACCACTGATTTCTGCATGGTAATAAATCATGAATTTTCTCACCATTTAAAATCCAAAAGAACAAGGTGGCACTTGTGTTTCAAAAGTACTGTAACTTTCTTTTAACACATCAAAATTCATGCTCAATCATCCAGATACAAAATGCAACAATGGTCAGTCAGGTCATCTGGACAGTTTCTTTTTTGTGGAAAGATGTTTCACCCTCTTTATCAGTCACCAGCAAAACCAGAAAACTGGTTGGTCCAATAAAGGAGTGTATGTTTAGCCCTCTGAAAGTGTGTGTTTAGTGTGGTTTTAGTGAACGTTTTTCTTAGTTCATATCTTAGAGCTTTTTACAGGTTGTCTTTTACACAGATTGTAATACTTTTATAAAGAATCTTGAATCTTTTGAATCCTTCAATGAACTTTGATGCTTTAAAATAAAGTTACAGCACTGAAAATTCATGATTTATTACCATGCAGAAATATAGGCTACTGAGAAAAGTTTAGTTATAATACATGGTGATGCTTTGACAAATACTATACTCTTGTGACCAGAAGGTGGAGCTCTTGCTCCTTTAAGTTTATGTTTATGTTTATTAAATTTGTTCTTTTTTTTTTTTTACAAAAGAAACAATACAAGACAATCCCATAAATGATAATGTACAAAATATAAAAAAATGAAAGGTAGCAGAAAGAAGAATAAATCTTATTATATCTGCCCCTTTTTTCCAACAATCAGATTAAACAATAATAATCTTCAACCAACAGTACAAAATGACTAACTCTTTCTAATTTTCTAACTAATACAATACACATTACGCTATTTCATATATATTTTTTAACACATTCGTTTTGATCATTTTCTTAAATGTAAACATTGACTTGGCATTTTTAACTACATTCTCCAAGCCATTCCATAATCTAATTCCCTGGATTGAGGTAGAACGTCCCTTCAAACTAGTTCTGAATTGTGGTTTTACAAACATCTCTGTCCCCTTAAGATTATAACAACTTTGTCTTTTAACAAAATGCATTTGGATATTTAAAGGTAATGCATTATTTTGAGCCCTATACATAACTGATAAAATATTATAGTCTACCAAATCATGGAACTTCAATAACTTCAGTTGATAAAATAATGTACTTGATGGATGACGGTAATGTTTTCTAGTGATAATTCTTACAGCTCTTTTCTGTAATACAAAAATAGGCTTTGTGATTGTTTTACACGCATTCCCCCAAACATCAATACAATAGATTAAGTGTGGAACAATGATTGTGTTATACAACAAATACAGAGCTTTATCATTCAATAGGTCTCTGACTTTGTACAGTACTGCAATCGATTTAGCTATTTTTATTCTTACAGAATTTATGTGTTGTTTCCATGTCAGTTTGTCATCAATAATGACACCCAAAAACTTCACCTCATTCACTCTACAAATCTCAACACCCTCAATTTTGAGTGGAACATCAACAGTTTTCTTTTTATTACTGAATATCATGTAATTAGTTTTTTCTAGATTTAATGATAATTTATTTATTTTAAACCAAGTTTGTATCTTGACAAATTCTGTCTTTATCAATTCCAACATTTGTTCTATATCTTCACCTAAACAGAAAAATGTGGAATAAATGTTAGAATATACACCAAAACACAGAAAGCAAATTTACAATATTTAATAAAACAATTTCATTAAAACAATCTTTCTTTAAAAACAAGGTTTTCAGTCCATCACTCAGTCCTTGGAATGAAGGAAGACTCAAATAATGGAAAACACTTTAAAACCATAACCGGTCGTTGTCGTCTTCCAGTTCAAAATGCTCCTCAACGAGTCAGGGATGTGATGCCCCGCCCACACCAGAGTGGGCGGAACAACCAGGGAAAAACAGGACAAGACAGCAGAGTGTCCACAGCGCTGCAACTCCAAAACAGTAAATCAGGTGCCTAAAACAGAAAACCCATTACAGGTAGTCCCCGACTTACGAGCGAGTTCCGTACCTGCGAGGCTCTCGTAACATGGAAATCTCGTACGTCGGAACACGAAACGCGTGTTCTCGTAAGTCCAGATTTTCGGCCGTAAGTCGTAAAATTTAAGCTAGCGCTACTACGAACACTCGTTTTTCATCAAAAACGTTCATACTAGTTCATAAACATGCTCAAAAACATGTTTCTAAAAGGTTAGCTAACACACTTTCATCTAAAAACACAAAAAAGTGCTGTATTTTTTTTACAAATTTACTGCTCGTTCGCCAGCTCGTAAGTCCGGAACCTCGTATGTAAGAGCGCTCGTAAGACGGGGAATACCTGTATTGTGGATTCAGACAAAAATTAAAGTCTAAATTGCAGGTAGCTTACCCAGAGGTGGAAACACAGCCAAACCAGGGAGGAAGCAGGTCAGCGGGCGAGGATTAAAAGGAAGCCGCACGCTACAACAACCCCCAGCCACAGCCGGCAACGCCAGCAGAACAACGCTGCAGAAACGTACGACCGGTGTAACGCCCCCCCCCCAAAAAAACCACGATCCCAGTCACTGATTGAAAAACTAGCACTTACGATATATAGCGCATTCCAGCCCCCTATGAGGGGCCCCAAAGCGCTTTACAATACCAACCATCCACCCATTCATACACACATTCATACACCGGTAGCGGCAGACTGCCATGCAAGGCGCTTTCCAGTCCTACCGGGAGCAACTCGGGGTTAAGTGTCTTGCCCAGGGACACAACGACACATGGTGTGGGGAACCGGGATTCGAACCTCCAACCTTCCGATCGGGGGACGACTGCCATTACCACTACGCCACGGCCGCCCCGAGTAGAAGGAGGAGGGGGGAGAGAAGTGGAACACCATCTCACCACAACAGCAAGCTTAAATAAAAGTACAGTATATGAGACAAGTAGGTGACACATTCATTTCAGAAAACACCTCATTCTATAGGTTTTAAATAGTTATAGATCTCTGACTTGATAGAAAATACAAATGATCCATTTTTGTTTTGGTATTAGTTTCATTCTATCTGATGATGTAAGAGGAGCTGCTGTTGGACAACGGCTTCACAGATAACTACAACTCCCACAAGGCCAGAGCTGCACTCAGTCCAAGATTCATTAATTCAAGTTTATTTGATCAAGGACAGTACAATAAACAATGTTACATGTTAAAAACAAAGCAACCGTTGTCTTGCATAAAGGTTTTCTAGCCACAGGCTAATTTGCAAACCCAGTCCTTGGTTGGACTTTTCTATAAAAACAGCTAAAATAAAATTAAAATTTAATTAAGATTAAACAGTTCCCTATATAAAAACATCTAAAATAAAATAAAAATTAAATCAAGTTTAAATGGGTTAAACGTGTGATATTTTACTGTTCACACGTAAATTAGTTGTTTTTAAGTAAGCCCGGATGAGTAGTGCCCTCTTGTGGCGAGGATCAGTATTACAAAAACAAGTCATTCATTTTGAACAAGTTTCTGTCTGCATTCAAGGAAAGACATCAGCACACAGCTTTTTGAAAATGATTTAATGAAGACTTGAAAAATGGAACATTCCCAAAAATATTTTTGATTATCTTTCAGAACCACTTACATATATTTTCCACCAACAACCATGCAGACAGCTGAGGAGTAATTTTTAGTAAGACTTCGCAAAAAAAGAAAAAAAAAAGAAAAAAAAAATCACTTGTTTTTCAGGGGAGAGTTTTTGAAAAGACTGCTTCACTCCTTCTTTTTGGAGCTTCAATGATAAGAACAGATTTCTGATTGTTCAGTCATAAATAAACTTTTATTAACATTTCACAAGAGTTTAGACTTTTTGTTATAGGGACATTAAAAATGGAAAAAAGCATCTTAATCCGCGTTTTCCACATTTTATATTAATCTTTGATCCCTCCTGACTGCCAGAGGGCGGTGCTGAAAGCACTGAATATTCCCTTTGCGCATGCGCTGTTCGAGTAATTATATCAACGACGTCACAGGTGTGACCGGATAAGCAATCAAGAGGCTACATAGCCTAGCGTTATCCGTTAATTCAGTCCTTTTTCTTCTTGCGCGTGTTCGATCCAAGGCTACAGGCCTTTGGATTTTTTTCTTGCCGTCGCTGGAGGCCCGACTGCCTGTTGGCCCGACTGCCTGTTGGCCCGACTGCCTGTTGGCCCGACTGCCTGTTGGCCCGACTGCCTGTTGGCCCGACTGCCTGTTGGCCCGACTGCCTGTTGGCCGGAGCAGTGTGTTCACCCTCCGTGGGCCGCGACGGTTTCACCTTTATTAAGGTATTTCATTGGGCTACGGTGGCTTCGCTCCCTCTCCCAAACCACAGTGTTGCTGATGTGGTTCAACACTGGTGAGTAACTTTTACTTATTCGCAGCTCCGCCGCTCGTAGCGGCTCCGCCCACCTCGGAGGAGGCTACCGTGTGGACACGTGAGTAGTCTTTATTTTGCCTTGACTACGGTTTTTGTTGCCATTGTTGTGGCTCTGTCCGCTTTAGGAGACAATTTCCACGTGAGGTCAACACGTGGGTAAGTATTACTCTATTTCAGGTGTGCCCAACCAGTCGCTCGCGGGCGACTAAGCACAACCTTACTCTAGCAGCTGACGAGCCGGCTCGTCAGCTGCTAACAAGGAGACATGTCCGCTGCTTAAGGCCGGCGCAGAGCTCCGCGCTTGAGCGAGCGCGGCGCCCCGCTGTGTGAGCGCCGTGAGGTTGCCGCTGCACAAGCCCTTTGAACGTTCACGCGAGCGCGCCAAGCTCCAATTTTACGAGCGCCTACGCGAAGCGCGGTGTCTGACCAATCAGCTGCACGCGGAGGGGGACTGAACTGACCCCCTCCGCATGCAGCTGCTCACAGAGAACGTGAGAAGAAAGCAGAGCACACGCTGCTTCACGCTGTGCTCTGCTGTGAACCCCCCACGCGCAGCGCGCGCGCGCGTGGCTCGGTCCAGCGCGGAGCTCTGCACCGGCCTTAAGCTTCATTCTAACTCCGGCAGAAGTGGTGGAGGTGGGAGGAGTGACATATTCCAATGTGCAGCAACGCTTTCCTCAGCCCTCCCCATCTTGTATTCTCACAGACATCGTCTCGAGAGTTTTGGGTGCGGTGACACAGCGCTCTCACAAGACTTTAGGTTCAGTAGTGGAGTGTGTCGGTGCGCAGAAAACATGGATGGAAAACTAGCGAACAAGCAAACGAAAACTTATTATTTTCACACAGAGTGAGAGGGGGAGTATTTTCTTGTTTATTCTAATTCGAAGTCTATTTGCCTCATCTGTAATCCGAGCATTGCCTTACCCAAAAAGTGTAACTTGGAGTGGCATTTCAAAACGGTGCACAAACGATTTGAGACAGACTTCCCTCCTAAAAGTTATTTATGGACTCAGAATGTGCGGGAGTTAAAAAACAAGCTTGCAACACAGCAATCGATCTTCAATCGACCCAGCACAAAAGGTAAAGCTGCTACGATAGCTTCTCACCGTGTTAGCCGCATCCTGGCTCAACATAAGGTCTTTCAGCGATGGAGAAGTTATGAAAGAAGCGTTTATTGAGGCTGCAGATGCGCTTTTTCATGATTTTAAAAATAAAAGTGAAATCGTAAAGACGTGCAGTTGTCCAGACAAACAGTGACACGGCGATGTGAGAGAATGGGTGTGAATTTGGAGGAGCAGCTAAAAAAGGATGTGGAACAGTAGCCGTGTTTCCATCAAGGTTTCTAGCTGCGCATTTTGAAGCATCGCAGCAGAAAAGCTTAATGGAAACGGCAAAATGCGCAGTTACTTCCTGAAATTCGCCAAAAAGTAGATACGCTCGCTTGAGGTGGTTTTTGGGATCTTCGAAACCGAGCAGATGCGCAAAACGACAGATGGAAACACATTTGCCGACTCGTGCTGCCGAAGCGAACATTCACGTCATTCATTCAACCTTTATTTATACAGGTTAGCCTCGTTGAGTCACGGGGACTCATTTACAAGAGGGACCTGTCTCACTCACACCAAACAACCATCCACTCTCACACTCACACCTAGGGTCAATTTAGAGTCACCAATCAGCCTAACAAGCATGTTTTTTGGTCTGTGGGAGGAAACCGGAGTACCCGGAGGAAACCCACGCATGCACGGGGAGAACATGCAAACTCCACCCAGAAAGGCCCCGGACCGGGATTTGAACCGGCAACCTTCTCGCTGAGAGGCAGCA
>JBBPBX010077570.1:0-11566 GCA_038048925.1 Garcialebias charrua | reverse complement strand
CACCCAATTCAAAGTTCTGCTTGATGTACAAAAAAGCTTTACTGATTTTTGCTGAAACTAAATTATTGTATTCACATTTTAAAGACAGAATTTGCTTATCAGTGCAATGGACAATGTTTGGGCATTCTCTTTATCTAAATCTTTCATTAGTTTATCCAGTTCACAGAGTTTTGTCATGTTTCTCTTCTGGCTGATTCAAAAGAAATGATGCCTCTTAAATACGCTTTAAAGGCCTCCCATAACCGAGCAGGTGTAGTTTCAGGATTATCATTAACATCAAAATACTCAGAGATTTGTCTTTTTAAATCACGTAAATCCTTCTCATCTAACAGTAGCAGGTCAAGTCTGGATGGGTTTTGAATGTTTAAGGTGCGTGACATCATGAAGAGCTCAAAGCAGCAGGTGGAGCAGTTCGTCCTCTGATCATTTAGTTTGTGTCTGAATCTTGTGACAGTGAGAAGGTCAAACTCTACGCTGATGACTCTGTTGTTTCCACTCATGAACAAGCAGCAGAGCTGCTTTGAAGCTAAAAGAAACCAGAGACGGCACAAAGAGACAGAGAGGGGTGATGATATGAATCTGTTCTGTGGTTATCAGGACAGAACAAGGTGCTGACAGCCAATCACACTTCATTTCCTGCAGCTGTGTGGGTTTGTGCTCTGCAGCCTCCACACGTCAGCTGTGGCTTCTCACCTGAAGAACACGACAGTTCAAGCATCGACTGAGGTTCAACAATCATTCCAGGAAGCATCTCTTCATCTGACAGACAAACAGCTCAACAACTTTATTGTTTTACAGAGAAAACAGGATTCTTCTAATAGAAACACAGAGCACATCCTGAAAATGATGAACACACATCAGTTAACTGTTCAGACTTTAAAGTCCAGACAAGTCCTTCTTCCTGGTCCAGTTCTTCCAGTAAGTGTAACTCATGAAGAACAGCTCCATTTTAAAGGTGCTCAGGAAGATTAGTAGAAGCAGCTGAATGGATGAGATGTGGTGGAGAGGAGAGGCGAGCTGCAGATGTTCAGCTGATGTTTGTGAGGCTCATGAGCAGAGAGAGTCCACAGCAGTACACCAGGCTCTTCACGATCAGCAGCGAGTACAGCAGGCACAGCAGCTTCACCCTGCCCTCAGTGTGGAAGGACTCGCAGCGAGCTGCTGTCTCTGCTGGCTGTCTCTGCTGCTGAGGACAGGAGGCTGCTGCAGCTGGACGCTCTGAAACACACAAGGACACAAATGTTTGGACAAGAGAGTCCTCTGCTCTCGGTGACAGGAAGCTGGGTCCCTGCTGAACACCAGCCTTCATTACCTTGAGTTTGGACGTCCACTTGTCCTGCCTCGTGTTTGACGGAGCAGCTGTATTTATACGAGCTGTCCTCCTGCTGATGGACCACCAAGATGGAGGCTCTGCGTCGCCACTCTCTGACCTCCAGCTGCTCCTCCTCAGCAGAGCTCAGCTCCTCCAGAGGACCGTTCTTCTTCTGTCTTTTCCAGGAGAAGCGGACCTCAGGAGGAAACATGTCCGAGGCCAGACACAGCAGGGAGGTGGTCTCCTCCTGGGCTCTGGATGCTGCTGGGTACACGCTCACCACGGGCTTCAGCAGCTGCTCACCTGCAGTTTGACAGCAGCAACAACATTCAGCAGCTTCCAGCATTCAGTCTGACCCTGGAGACCACTCTGATCCCTGATCCTCTACACAGAGCTCACTGGATCCACTGGATCCACCTCACACTGGCAGGGACTCAGGGGAAATTATTTTTATGTTTTATTGTGGTCTTCTTGTGTTTAAAAATAATTTAATACAATCTGAAACTATAAAGTTTCATATAAAACTTTTCACATTTTATAAAATCAGACAGATTCTGTCAACATTAAAATGTTGGGAACAGCTGCTTAAGGGACCGAGTTTGTTGTGGATCCTCAGACTGATGAAGTATTTTGGATCAAAGACTAAACTTTTCAACAATTTTTTATTTCATTAAATTTTTTTCATTAAATTTTTTTTTCAATCTGTCCAGAGGACCTGCCTTAACTTTGTTAGATTGGGAACATTAGTTTTATTTAAAAAACAACAACTTTGTTTTAATTAAAAAAAAAGATAACACAAAGGAAAAAGTTTTTCACAAAGTCCATAGATTTTAATTAATTAAATAATTGACTTCAAAGTTAAAATATAAATTTTTTGTGTTTCACCTGTTTTCAGCTGAAACAGAGACACAAACCATCACCAAACATTTAGTCTTTAAAACGTTACGTTTCTTCTCAACAACATCAAACTGTGACTGTTGATGGTTTTTATTTGTGCAACTTTTTAATTCTTTTGTTTTCAGCTAATTTTGTAATTGTTTCAAGTTTATGTTTAAATGATAAAAAAAACTAAGTTAAAATATGAGATGAACTTTTAGCAATAAAAATATTCTTTTGTTAAAAATTGACATATTTGATCAAAGTAAAAATGATAAATCTACTTTAGCAGCATCACAAATTAATGTATAAATGTTTTAATTTATAAGTCATTTTATTAATTTTTGATGTTTTTTTGTTGGAGCAGCTGCAGGAAGAATCCTCCGGTGCTGATAAAAAACCAACATGTAAAGAGTGAAACAGCAGAAAGTGACTTTAAACACGTTTGAACTTCTACAGTCAAACAGCTGAAGAAGAAGAAATGTTTCTTCTTACCTGAAACATAAAGATTAGTTCCAGAACCAAAGATCCAGTTCCAGATCCACACCGTGAGAAAGTCTGCTACAAAAACCTGAGTTCAGTTCTTCTTGAAGCTTCATGTGTTCCTTTAGCAGCAACATGTATCACAGAATTATAAAACATCAAATATGAAACTTGTAATTACAGTCATGAGAGAACAGAATGAAGTAGAAGATTAAAACATTGAAGAACTCCTGAGATGTTCTGAGCTGGTCCTGGTCCCTGGAGGATGAAGATGATGAAGAGACTTGTTCTTTGGTCTCCAGCAGGTGAACCTTTGTGGGTTCAACTGAAATCTCTCAACTCAGATGGATTCTGGTTGAAAGTGCTCCAGATGTTCTCCTGAGGAGGAACCACCAGGACTTTGCAGATCGTCTGAGTCTTCACATGAAGATGAGTCAAACTGTTCCAGTCAGGATCCAACAGGCCTTTAATATGAGCTCCTGGTCACATGATCCAAGCTGAACATTTCTGTTTGCACAAGCCTGAAGAGTTTTCTGGACCACAGACAGAGAAAGAAGAACGGTGCTCTGAGGGACGTTTGTCTGTGAGTGGACATGTAGCTCAGGATGTTTGTCCTCTCGTTGGACATTGTCTTGCTGAAAGTCTTCAGTCTGTCCAGTCTGTGAGCTGCAGCTGCTCTGTGGTTTCCTGAACACTGAAGGTGTCATGAGACAGCTGAGTCTGGAACAGGAACTTGTCAGAACCTTCTGCTGGACTTGAAGGTCCCAGAGTTTTCATCTGGTCCTAATAAAACAGAAGAAGAGTTTGGATGTTGAAAGTGATGAAGTTTAGTGAGACGTTGAGTGATGAAGATGTGTTCTCTCTCTCCTGCCTTCATTCAACATTCTGTCACAAACATTTTCCCACGCTGTCAAACTGTTCTGGTCTCACAGCTCTGCTCCAGTCCAAGTTCCTGCAGCTCCCCTCCTGGTTCTGAAACATCTCATCATCAGTCTGATTTTAGTTTGAGAGGAATCTAAGAATGTCCTGTTTGCTGCCGTCAACAAGCTACGATTCAATTTCAATTCAGTTTATTTCTAAAGCTCCAAGACTCAAAAGAAGTCGTCTCAGAGCACTGAACAGAAACATTCATATATAAAATAATAATTTAACAGAAACATTCATATATAAAATAATAATTTAACAGAAACATTCATATATAAAATAATAATTTAACAGAAACATTCATATATAAAATAATAATTTAACAGAAACATTCATATATAAAATAATAATTTAACAGAAACATTCATATATAAAATAATAATTTAACAGAAACATTCATATATAAAATAATAATTTAACAGAAACATTCATATATAAAATAATAATTTAACAGAAACATTCATATATAAAATAATAATTTAACAGAAACATTCATATATAAAATAATAATTTAACAGAAACATTCATATATAAAATAATAATTTAACAGAAACATTCATATATAAAATAATAATTTAACAGAAACATTCATATATAAAATAATAATTTAACAGAAACATTCATATATAAAATAATAATTTAACAGAAACATTCATATATAAAATAATAATTTAACAGAAACATTCATATATAAAATAATAATTTAACAGCAATATTTATATATGAAACAATATTTTACAGAAACCCAAAAAAGCTAGTCTGGTCCTCTGGACATTCAAAAAACAAAACAAAGCAAAAAAAACTGTAGAAACGTTTCGTCTTTCGTCCGAAAGACTTCCTCAGTCTGAGAAGCTGTGTTCAGCTCAGTCTTATAAATAGCACCCTCCCACAGTGGATCAACCAGTTGGCTGATGACAGCCGAAACCAGCTGCTCACATGATCAAGGAGGACCATCAGCCTAACGATGGATCGTTAGCACCCTGATGGTTGTTTGCTATTCACAGAGGGCTGAGTGATACTAGCAATAACAGCATTGTAAGAGGGGGACAGTTGAACCCGGAGGCCTCCACCTCTGTTTAATGATGGACGGTTTCTTTTCACAAAGATGGCCTCCTTTACTCCTCTCTCAAACCATTGTTCCTCTCTATCAAGGATGTGAACATCTTCATCCCTGAAAGAGTGACCTCTGACCTGGAGATGAGTGTAGACCGCAGAGTCCTGACCTGATGATGTTGATCTTCTGTGCTGGTCCATCCTTTTGGCCAGTGGCTGTTTAGTTTCCCCGATGTAAGACTGATCACCCTCCTGACACTGAACAACATACACAATATTACTCTGTTTGTGCCGGGGGACTGGATCTTTGGGATGAACCAGTCTTTAATGTATTTTGGGGTTTAAAAGCCACTGGGACGTTGTGTTTAGAAAATAAACGTCTCAATGTCTCTGAAACTCCTGCAACATCTGGAATGACCACTGGTCTGGGTCTGGGTTCCTTCTTTTCACCTGATGGCTGCTGGAGTCCTGTTTGGGTTTCTTCTCTGCTTTCAGGAAGGCCCAGTTAGGATATCCACATTTCTCTAGAGCCTGTTTTGTGTGTGATTTCTCCTTCTGTCTGGCTCCTGAGTTAGTGGGGACGCTGTCTGCTCTGTGGTACAGAGTCCTGATGACTCCTAACTTGTGCTCCAGAGGGTGATGGGAGTCAAACTGTAAATACTGGTCTGTGTGGGTGGGTTTGCGGTACACCTCAGTTTGCAAATTTCCTCTATCAGAAACTGAGACCTCACAGTCCAAGAAAGCCAACCTGCCATTTTTTACATCTTCTCGTGTGAACTTGATATATTTATCCACAGAGTTGATGTGATCAGTGAAATGTTGGACTTCCTGAGATTTAATTTTAACCCAGGTGTCGTCAACATACCTGAACCAATGACTTGGTGGTCTCCCTGAAAAGGATGTCAAGGCTCTCTTTTCTACCTCCTCCATGTACAGGTTGGCAACAATAGGAGAAACTGGAGACCCCATAGCACACCCATGTTTCTGCCTATAATATTGCTCCCCATATGTGAAGTAGGTTGACTGCAGGCACAGTTTCAAGAGTTGACACAGCTGTTCTGTGGAAAGTGTGGTCCTGCTGTTCAGAGTGGTGTCTGATTTTAACCTTATGAGCATGTGAGTGAGTGACAGAGAGATCTGGGCTGTGGTTTCCTCTCTTCCTGTCACAATTTCTGACTTCTGTTCATCTGAAGCTTTTTGTTCAGCCTGCAGGAAGATTTACTCACTGTGGGGAGCGGTCCAACAACCACAGTAGTAGGAGGCTGAATGATCGAGTTTAACTTGATTTATCTTCAACTCACAGCCGTTTGGTTTAGTCTCAGCTGAGAAATCATCTTTCTGAGGATGAGTTGAATAACTTTTATCAACTTCACAGTCTCTTCTATTAATATCAAGAATAAATTTGAATGTTTCTGTTTCTTTCTTCTGGTACCAGGAAACATAAGAAAATCTACACTGATCAGTTTGTCCACAGCTGAAGGAGACACTTTGTCCAACTCTCCTGGTCAGTGTTATGTCCTGAACCAGCTCTGCTGCCATGGCAACCAGCGCTGCAGAGACACAGACAGGTGAAGACAGGTGAAGAGGTGAAGACAGGTGGAGACAGGTGGAGACAGGTGAAGGTCAGTGTTTGTCCAGGTGGACCTGGTGTCTCCTGATTGGCTGAAACACTCACCTGAACACAGACAGCACAGAGCAGCAGCTGGGAGGAGCAGCATCGTGTTCACTGCTCTGTCCTCTCATGCAGCTGAGGACACACGAGCTGTGAGATCAGACGAGGACCACGTGGTTTCTGAGAGCTCCTCAAAGCTCCCATCAGCCCCTGCTGCTGCTGATTGACAGCTCAGCTGTTATCAGAGCTCTCTTGTTTGAACTGTTCAAACAGCGCCCCCTGCTGGATCAAATCAGATCTGACAGAATACAAACTACAGCAGCAAACTGGTTGATCCACTATGAGAAGGTGCCATTTATAAGACTGAGCTGAATACTGCTCCTCAGACTGAAGAAGTCCCTTGGATAAAGACAAAACGTTTCTACAATTGTTTTGTTTATTTTTTTGAATGTCCAGAGGACCAAACTTAACTTTTTTTAGAAGTACCATTATGTTGAACACATTGCCTCCGATCTGAAAGATAGTTAGAAAACCAACCGTCGAAGACCCCGAGGAGGGAAACGTGTCAGGAGACAGAGGGAGAGGAGGAAAGTGAAGAATGTAGGACTGAGGGTTGCAACTCTAAATGTGGGGACAATGACAGGCAAAGGTAGAGAGCTGGCTGACATGATGCAGAGAAGAAAGGTAGATGTTTTATGTGTCCAAGAGACCAAGTGGAAGGGCAGCAAGGCTCGCAGTATTGGAGCAGGGTTCAAACTGTTTTACCATGGTGTGGATAGAAAGAGAAATGGAGTAGGGGTGGTCCTGAAGGAGGAGTTGGCAAAGAATGTAGTAGAGGTGAAGAGAGTGTCAGATAGGGTGATGTGTCTGAAGGTAGAAGTAGAAGGTCTGATGCTAAACATCGTCAGTGGTTATGCTCCACAGGTTGGATGTGATGGGGAGGAGAAAGATCTGGATGAAGTGATAGAGAGTATTCCCAGGGAGGAAAGAGTGGGGATCACTATACTATACTATAACTATAGGGGGATCACACTCTTAAGCCTCCCTGGTAAGGTCTATTCAGGGGTTCTGGAGAGGAGGGTCCGTCGGATAGTCGAACCTCGGATTCAGGAGGAGCAGTGTGGTTTTCGTCCTGGTCGTGGAACACTGGACCAGCTCTACACCCTCAGCAGGGTCCTGGAGGGTGCGTGGGAGTTTGCCCAACCAGTTTACATGTGCTTTGTGGACTTGGAGAAGGCATTCGACCGCGTCCCTCGGGGGGTTCTGTGGGGGGTACTCCGGGAGTATGGGGTACCAGGCCCTTTGATAAGGGCTGTTAGGTCCCTGTACGACCGGTGTCAGAGCTTGGTCCGCATTGCCGGCAGTAAGTCAGGCTCGTTTCCGGTGAGAGTTGGACTCCGCCAAGGTTGCCCTTTGTCACCGATTCTGTTCATAACTTTTATGGACAGAATTTCTAGGCGCAGCCAAGGTGTTGAGAGGATCCGTTTTGGTGACCTTAGAATCGCTTCTCTGTTTTTTGCAGATGATGTGGTCCTACTGGCTTCATCAGTTCGTGATTTACAACTTTCACTGGAGCGGTTTGCAGCCGAGTGTGATGCGGCCGGGATGAGGATCAGTTCCTCCAAATCCGAGGCCATGGTCTTGAGCCGGAAAAGGGTAGCATGCCCTCTCCGGGTCGGGGAGGAGGTCCTGCCCCAAGTGGAGGAGTTTAAGTATCTCGGGATCTTGTTCACGAATGAGGGAAAACTGGAGCGTGAGATCGATAGGCGGATAGGTGCAGCGTCCGCAGTGAAGCGGGCGCTGTACCGGTCTGTCGTGGTGAAGAGAGAGCTGAGTCAAAAGGCAAAGCTCTCAATTTACCGATCGATCTACGTTCCCACCCTCATCTATGGTCATGAGCTTTGGGTTATGACCGAAAGAACAAGATCTCGGATACAAGCGGCTGAAATGAGTTTTCTCCGCAGGGTGGCTGGACTCTCCCTTAGAGATAGGGTGAGAAGCTCAGTCATCCGGGAGGGACTCGGAGTAGAGCCGCTGCTTCTCCACATCGAGAGGAGCCAGTTGAGGTGGCTCGGGCATCTGGTTAGGATGCCTCCTGGACGCCTCCCTGGTGAGGTGTTCCGGGCACGTCCCACCGGGAGGAGACCCAGAGGAAGACCCAGGACGCGCTGGAGGGACTATGTTTCTCGGCTGGCCTGGGAACGCCTTGGGATTCCCCCGGAGGAACTGCTCCAAGTGGCTGGGGAGAGGGAAGTCTGGGCCTCCCTACTTAGGCTGCTACCCCCGCGACCCGACCCCGGATAAGCGGAAGAAGATGGATGGATGGATGGATGGATGATGGAAAGAGTGGTGATTGGAGCAGACCTGAATGGACATGTTGGTGAAGGAAACAGAGGATGAGGAAGTGATGGGTAGGTTTGGTGTCAAGGAAAGAAACCAGGAAGGACAGATGGTGGTGGATTTTGCCAAGAGAATGGAAATGGCTATAGTCAATACCTATTTCCAAAAGAGGGAGGAACATAGAGTGACCTATAAGAGTGGAGGAAGGAGTACACAGGTCGACTACATTCTGTGTAGAAGAGGAAACCTGAGGGAGATTGGAGACTGTAAGGTTGTGGCAGGGGAGAGCGTGGCCAGACAGCATCGGATGGTTGTGTGTAGAATGACTGTTGTTGTGAAGAAGAGAAAAAGAGTAAAATCAGAGAAGAAGACCAAATGGTGGAAGATGAAGAAGGAAGAATGTTGTGAGAAATTCAGAGACGAGCTGTTAAAGGCTCTGGGTGGTAAGAAAGAGCTTCCAAGTGACTGGGCTACTACAGCAACAGTAATTAGAGAGACAGGTAGGAAGGTACTTGGTGTGTCATCTGGACAGAGAATGGATGATAAGGAAACCTGGTGGTGGAATAGTGAAGTGCAGGACGCCATTCAAAGAAAGAGATTAGCCAAGAAGAAATATGACAGTGAGAGGACTGAAGAGAGGAGACAGGAATATAAGGAGATGGGACATAGAGCAAAGAGGGAAGTAGCTAAGGCAAAGCAGAGGGCGTACAATGAGTTGTATGGGAGACTGGACACTAAAGAGGGCGAGAAGGACTTGTACCGATTGGCAAGACAGAGGGATCAGGCTGGAAAGGATGTGCAGCAGGTTAGGCTTATTAAAGATGGGAATGGGAATGTTCTAACAAGTGAGGAGAGTGTGATGGGAAGATGGAAGGATTACTTTGAGGAGCTAATGAATGAAGAGAATGAAAGAGAAAGAAGAGTGGAGGTCATAGAAACTGTGGACCAGGAAGTGGGAAAGATTAGTGAGGGTGAAGTCTGGAAAGCTCTGAAAAGAATGAAGAAGGGGAAGGCAGTAGGACCTGATGACATACCAGTGGAGGTTTGGAAATGTCTTGGAGAGATGGCAGTGAGGTTTTTGACTCAAATATTTAATGGAATATTTGAGGGTGAGAAAATGCCTAAAGAATGGAGAAGAAGTGTGCTGGTGGCCATTTTTAAGAACAAGGGTGATGTACAGAGTTGTAGCAACTACAGGGGAATTAAGTTCATGAGCCACATGAGCACTTTGAGATTTTTATTAATGAAAAGTGCATTACAAATTGAATTCATTATTATTATTATTATTATGAAGATCTGGGAGAGAGTTGTGGAAGGAAGACTTAGACAAGAGGTGACTATCTGTGAGCAGCAGTATGGTTTCATGCCAAGAAAGAGCACCACAGATGCATCTTTGCTTTGAGGATGTTGATAGAGAAGTACAGAGAGGGTCAGAAAGAACTCCATTGTGTGTTTGTGGATTTAGAAAAAGCATATGACAGGGTACCAAGAGAAGAGGTGTGGTATTGCATGAGGAAATCTGGAGTGGCAGAAAAGTATGTTAGACTGGTACAGGACATGTATGAGGACAGCAGGACATGTATGAGGACAGCAGGACATGTATGAGGACAGCAGGACATGTATGAGGACAGCAGGACATGTATGAAGACAGCAGGACATGTATGAAGACAGCAGGACATGTATGAGGACAGCAGGACATGTATGAGGACAGCAGGACATGTATAAGGACAGCAGGACATGTATGAGGACAGCAGGACATGTATGAGGACAGCAGGACATGTATGAAGACAGCAGGACATGTATGAGGACAGCAGGACATGTATGAGGACAGCAGGACATGTATGAGGACAGCAGGACATGTATGAGGACAGCAGGACATGTATGAGGACAGCAGGACAGTGGTGAGATGTGCTGTAGGAGTGACAGATAGCTTCAAGGTGGAGGTGGGAGTGCATCAAGGATCTGCTCTGAGCCCCTTCTTGTTTGCTCTGGTGATGGACCGACTAACAGATGAGGTCAGGCAGGAATCCCCATGGACTATGATGTTTGCAGATGACATTGTGATCTGTGGTGAGAACAGGGAACAGGTGGAAGAGAACTTGGAGAGGTGGAGGTATGCACTTGAAAGAAGAGGAATGAAAGTCAGCCGTAGTAAGACAGAGTACATGTGTGTGAATGAGAGGGAGGCCAGTGGAACAGTGAGGCTACAAGGAGCAGAGGTCACAAAGGTGCAGGACTTCAAGTACTTGGGGTCCACTGTCCAGGAAAATGGGGAATGTGGTAAAGAGGTGAAGAAGAGAGTCCAGGCAGGATGGAGTGGATGGAGAAAAGTTTCAGGAGTGATTTGTGACAAAAAGGTGTCAGCAAAGGTCAAAGGAAAAGTTTACAAGACAGTGGTGAGACCAGCTATGTTGTATGGTCTGGAGACAGAGACATGGACAAAAAGACAGGAGACAGAGACATGGACAAAAAGACAGGAGAAAGAACTGGAAGTGCAGAAATGAAGATGTTGAGGTTCTCCTTAGGAGTGACAAGGATGGATAAGATCAGGAATGAGATCATCAGAGGTACAGCACATGTTGAACAACTGGGAGATAAAGTTAGGGAGGCCAGACTGAGATGGTTTGGACATGTCCAGAGGAGGGACAGTGGTTTGGACATGTCCAGAGGAGGGACAGTGGTTTGGACATGTCCAGAGGAGGGACAGTGGTTTGGACATGTCCAGAGGAGGGACAGTGGTTTGGACATGTCCAGAGGAGGGACAGTGGTTTGGACATGTCCAGAGGAGGGACAGTGGGTATATTGGTAGAAGGATGTTAGAAATGCAGCTGCAGGAAAAAGACAAAGAGGAGATATATGGATGCAGTTAGAGAGGACATGGAGGTAGTTGGAGTGAGGACAGAGGATGCAGAGGACAGAGTGAGGTGGAGGAGGATGACTCGCTGTGGAGACCCCTGAAGAGGGAA
>JBBPBX010077569.1:2645-16836 GCA_038048925.1 Garcialebias charrua | reverse complement strand
TATTCACGCACTCTGGTTCTGTCCACCCGTTCAGAGGTTCTGGGTACAGGTATGTGAAGACTTGTCTAAATGTTTGAAATTTAATATCCCACTCTCTCCATCTGTTTGCTTATTGGGTATCTTTGAAGATGTTATACTGGAAAAAAATACATCCTATATGCTTTTCACTGCCTTATGCATCGCAAAGAAAACCATACTCGTAAATTGGAAAAATAAAAATAATCTTAGCATTAATCAGTATAAAAATCTTCTGTTAGATCATATTAGTCTTGAAACAGCATCTGCCGACACATCGGATCAATCTATTTGGCATTCTTTGATCGGCTCCGTTACGTAGTGAGGGTGGGGGGTCTGGGATCTGGCCTTGTGGGGCATTGGGGCTGGTGGGGGTTGGGGCTGCTTGGGAGGACCCTGTCTTCGACCTGGGGAGGACCGGGGGGGTTCTGGGGGATGTCTGCTAGGGGCGGCATGCGGGCCCACGGGTGGTCGGTAGCGGCGGTCATGGGTCACCGGTCGGTGACCCGGCTGTGCTGGGGTGGTTTCGGGGCGGGTGCCGAGGGCTTGGGACTCTGGGGGCGAGTCATCCCCGGGCTTGGACCTGGTGGGGATCGGGGGGTCTTGGGCTCTGGCGGGCGGGTCGCCGGGTTATGGGCTGGCTGGCGCTCTGGTGCCCGGCTCTGGCCGGGGGCCCTCGGCTCGCTGGTGGGTTGGGGGTTCATGTGCTGGGGGGTTGGGTGTCTGGGGGTGTGACTGGTGGCCAATGGGAGGGGGCGGGCAAACCCAGCCTGGGTGTCTAATGTGTTATATGTTCTGAAAGCTATTAATATGAAGGGTGGGTGTAGTATTTCTTCTGGGGTGGGGACCAAGTGGATGTCCTTGATGATGGTCTTGGACTATGCTTGGCCGGTGAGCGGGCCCTGGTTGGGGCCTGTTCTCAGTGCTTCCTGGCTCTGTCGGCGGTTGGGCGGGCGCTCTTGGTAGTGTCGTCCTTGTGGGCTGACTGCGGTTCGCAGGGGTCGTGGCGGCCCTGGTGGGTGTGGGCTGTTGGTTCTGCTTTGGCGGCCCTCGGGGCCGTGTCCCTCTCTGGTCTTGGCTCAATGGCCTGGCGGTCGGAGAGGTGTTTCCACTACCTCGCTCCTTGGGTGGACCTTGGCGAACTGGGGGGGGTACGCAGGGTCAGCGGGGGAGCTGACTCGCTGTGGGAGCATTGTTCCTGCAGATATTTTCTCCCCATCCCTCACCACGCACCTCCGCCCTCTTCATCTTAAATTAATACATGTAGGGAATTTGAGTCTCGGGTGTGCTGCAATGGTTCTACATCTCTGTTGTACAGAGCACCTGGGACTCAATTTTATATACACTTTAGACATTCATTCATAAACATCTTCATAAAAGTCACATATAGGGAAGGAGTGAGCACATGGTTATGGGTGGCGGGATGACATCACTCTCGCCCCCATTCCTGTGCTCACTCAACATTATGCATTTAGACAATAAGGGCCTGGGTTAGAGTTGGAGTGGAGGGGAAACTGGTATAATGCCAGCCTTTGCTCCTTCTCTTTCCCTTTTAATTACACTTTAGAACAACACTCACCAACAGTACATTTGGGGACGGGGGTGTGTGTGTCGGGGTCTTGATTTGTTAATTTCGATTTTATTTATTTATGTATTTATTTATATATATATATTATTTATTTATTTTTCTCTTACCCCCCCCTGGTTGCCTGGCGGACATTCTGGGGATGGGCTGTCAGGGGTTGTGCTGGGGTGTGGGGGGGTTCGGGGCCTGCGGGTTCGCCGTGGGCGGGGCTGGCAGTGCGCTCCCCCTGGGGCTGCTTGGACTCGGGTGTCCTGTCCTGTCGGCAGGGCGCGGGATGGGCCGGATCTTGGATATCTGCTACTCTCCACCCCAGAATGAATGGGCCTACCTCCTGGGTTTGGATGTGGGCTGCCCCACGCAGGGAGCAGGTACATGTCTTGGACCTAGGGGGTATAGAGTGTGCATCGGGATTATGAATGGAACATGTCGTTATTGTTTGTCTTTGTGTGACTGAGGGTGAGGATGAGGGTGGGTCTGAATGAGTATATCTGTGTATGAATGTTTAAGTGTCAGGCTGGGTTTTGGACTGCCCCCTCTCTGATACTTCCGAGGCTACTTAGTGTCGCGCTCCTGCCACGTGGCCCCCCCTGGTAGGTGTTCCCTTGCCTGCGGGCGTGCTTGGGGCCCTCACTATCTGGGGTTGGGCGCTTGGGCGTTTGTCGGCTCGGCCTGGTGGCTGCCTGGTGGGGCTCGTGCCCTCTGGTCCGGTCGGGTCTGGGCCCGAGGGGTGGGCGTCCCCGGTGCCCGAGCCTCGGTGACCGGCCCTGGGGCTACGTCGGCGCAGCGGGCTCCGGCGGGGGCCTGTGAATTTGTCGCGGGCGACACCGGGGGGTCATTGTATGTGGTCGCTGGTAGGGGTTCGTCCAGTTCTTCCCCTTGGTAGGATCTGGGGAGTGGGCTAGTGGCTCGTCCTGTTCGGGCAGTCCTGGGGACTCTGGGCTCGGGGTCCTTCCTGGGGTCTTGGGCTTTGATCGCTCCTTCGTCTGCCTCGGGCTTTGGGGGGACGGATCTCTGATGCTTCACAGTCGCTACTAAATGTTCTATTGGAGGAACCTTATACACTTATGCATGCTCACAACCACACACAAATGGATGCAGGGATGTATATATATATATATAGATATGTAGATGGGTATATAAATGAATATAAAAGTATATGTATGTATACTACTGTATATATTAGTAGATATGTAGATGGGTATATATATAAATGAATATAAAAGTATATGTATGTATACTACTGTATATATATATATCTGTAGATATGTAGATGGGTATATATATAAATGAATATAAAAGTATACAGTATGTATTACAGGGAACCCCCGACCTACGACTCCATCGACCTGCGAACCACGGGACCTACGAACGAACCAAAGTTGAAGAATGCCATCGAGCTACGGCAAAAAGTTCGTGACCTACGAACGAACCAAGCTAAAATATATAATCGAGCTACGGCAGACTGGATGCACGACCTACGAACGAGCCCCATTACAAGTATATAATCGAGCTACGGCGTAACTGCGTCACATATGGCAATCGGCGAGGTGGGGGAGGGGATTGCCTTTGGCTGTTGCTTGTTGGGCATGGGCGTGACACTGCGCATGACAGTGGAAAAGTACCGCCAGCGAGAGGGGGGGGCTGGGCTTCTGGCGGATGTACACACAGCCGCAGTGCACCTGGCGGCGGAGGGATCCGTACAGGTAAAGCGGTAACTATTTAAAGGGCTGCGGCCATTTTGTCCCTCGTGGGTTAGTTACGGTGATTGATGAGAAGAGACATACGAACGAGAACGAAGAAGAACAAGCAGTTCCATCAGATGCAGGTTTGATCATGAGAAAAACATCTGTCTACCTACACTTCAGTCAAAGTAAGGCAATTTTGTTTCATTTTTCTGCTGCTTCTAGCTTTTTCTGAGTTCATGGACTTCTTTCTCATGCACATGGACACTCATCAACGCACTGGTTTCAAAAACATGATGGTTGCAACATGTTTCTGATAGATGTGATGCTGCTGATGGATTTATGGATTCATGTGTGATTGTTGACATCATTTTGCTGATGTCAGTTCCTGATTTGCTGCTCTGATGTTAAAAGCTGCACTTTGAGAAGTGTTCATGTGTGATTGTTGACATCATTTTGCTGATGGGAGTCCCTGATTTGCTGCTCTGATGTTAAAAGCTGCACTTTGAGAAGTGTTCATGTGTGATTGTTGACATCATTTTGCTGATGGGAGTCCCTGATTTGCTGCTCTGATGTTAAAAGCTGCACTTTGAGAAGTGTTCATGTGTGATTGTTGACATCATTTTGCTGATGTGATTTCCAGCTGATTTCCTGCAGTTCTGATGTGAAGTTACTGATGTACAGTTACTGTGTGTGTTTATGGATGCATGTGTGGTGTAATGGTTTAGATAAGTGTTTGTAAATAAAGTTCTGTGCATGTTTATGGGCCAGTATGTCAGTCTCATGCTGTTAAATGTGTGCGCGGCGCACCGTTAGCGGTATTTCCGCGACCTACGAACAGAATAACGACCTACGAACGGGACGCAATTTTCACCCCCTACCTACGACCGGATCGAGCTGCGAACGGTTCTTAGGTCCCGAACTCGTTCGTAGGTCGGGGGTTCCCTGTATACTACTGTATATATATATTTGTAGATATGGGTATGTGTATTTATAGAATTCTACTGCAAGCTCATGAATATTATTAGTCTTTATGCATGTATGTTCCATTGTTGTGTTCTGTCATGTGCTTTGCAGGATTGTGGACGGAGGTTGGGTGTGTTTGCCTTGTGCTCTTTTGGTTGATAATTGTTGATTTGTTGCCTTACTTTCTCTTTTCTTTCTTTCTCTCTTAAAAAAAATATATATTGGAGTGAGAGGATGGCTAAAAGGTGTGAAGGGAGGCCATCTATAAATGAAAAAAAAAAAAAAAATAGGAAGTGCTATTGGTTTTATCTTCACGATAGGCGAGGCTGTCTGCTGTGGTCTACTTGTCGCACTGGCAGTTCCTGAAACAAGTCTTTCTTCTGCAATCCGCCTTGCAGTGACAAATTCAGGCTTTTTCAGCTCCAACCTGCTGCTAAACACTTTCAGGTCTTTCATTCTTTTGTCAAAGTCTCTCCTTTCACTCCCAGGGATCCAGCGCTCCCATGCAGACATGACTCTGATAGCCTCCTTCAGTCTCTCAGCTGAAAGGTTGAGATACACCTCGTAGGCCTCAAGGTTAGTACTCTCCACAGATAAGTTGCCTGCTGCTTCAGTACTGTTTTCTGCTTCGAGGATCGCTCCTATGAGTTCTTGTTGACCATATCTAGACCACAAGTTATCTTGGATTAAGTCTCTGACCTCTTTAAATCTTGTTTCAGCCTCGTTTGTCGTCTTTATTATGTCCGACTCCTGCTGCTTGTCCAGACTTACTTCTTCTTCATCTTCCTCCTTTGAGGCCTCAGCCAGCAGACCATTTTTGTAGTCATCATTGGCTACCAGTAGCCTCCTGAAGTGTTCTGAGAGTTTATTGAACTCATCTCTCAGTTCTGCTTCCACCATTAGTTCTGCCTCTTTGCAAAGAAAGTTTGCTTGTCTTGTGAAGCTGCTTTTTACAGTGGTTCTTTCCTTCTTGAGTTGTTGAACAGTCTTCTCCAGGGCTTCTGCCATACTGAATTCACAACTCTTCACCTCTGCGTCACCAGCACTTAAGACTTCCAAGGCCGTTTATCCTCCAGTCCAGGCTGTACGCTTGGTTTTCAACTGTCGAGTTATCTCATTTGCCTGAACTCGAAAAAGGCTTTTGACACCAACAGAGGACGCTGGACAACTCCACTCATTTAGTCTTTCTTTTATTTTCTCTGATGCTCCATGAGTCACAGGTTGAAAACCTTGAATAAAAACACATTTACATAAATTACTTTTCCAATCAACAAAATTAAACCCTTAATAGAAAATTATTAAATATAATTTAAGCTTTACCTCTATATTTCAAAATGCAGCAAATTTATACACACAAGATAAATTCTTATTACTCCTGTTAATTTACAAAAGAGAATTGAAAAGAAATACATACCAAAAGCATCTCTGTGGTTGCCAAACACTGAGCAGCAAACTGAGGCAAACAGCTGCTGGTACTAATTAAAGCTTACTACCTGAAGGCCAGGTAACCACACCTACATTTCTGGCACAACATTGCCATCTCCTGTGCAACCAGTGTAACTACTAAAATAAATTAAATCACAGATTGAACAGTAAATGAAACAGAGTTAATGATGCAACAAAACAAACATGAGTCTGTGTAAGCAGATGAGCCTGAATGAACACAGCAACATGAAAAAGATCAGCAGCAAAATTAAACAACAGTGATTATTCTGGTTATTTATTCATGAGTCTAACAGCCTCAGGGTAGAAGCTGTTCCTCAGTCTAGTTGTTCTACACTTAATTCAACTCAACCTACTTCCTGAGGGGAGTGGGGCAAAGAGTGAGTGTGCTGGGTGAGTGTGGTCCTTCATGATGCAGGTGGCTCTTTTCCTGCATCTGGAGGTGTAAATGTCTGTGATGGTGGGGAGACTGACTCCAACAGACTTCTGTGCAGCCTTCACCACTCTCTGTAGAGCTTTCCTCTCTGCAACTGTGCAGCCTCCATGCCACACGTTGATGCTGGAGCACAGGACGCTCTCCACTGCACACCTGTAGAAGGAGGTGAGGACTGGGCTGCTCAGACCAGCTCGTCTCAGCCGTCTGAGGAAGTAGAGTCTCTGATGACCTTTCTTGATCAGGCTGGTGGTGTTGTTGCTCCAGCTGAGGTTATCATTCAAGTGTACACCCAAGTATTTGTAGCTGGAGACCACCTCCACTGCAGATCCACTTATGTTCAGTGGGGCGTGGGTGTGTTTGTTCCTTCTGAAGTCCACAATCATCTCCTTTGTCTTCTTCACATTCATGTGAAGATTATTCTCTTTGCACCAGCTCTCCAGATGTTCCACCTCCTGCCTGTAGCTGGACTCATCATTGTTTGTGATGCATCCCACCACTGTATCGTCTGCAAACTTTAACTTTAATGTAAAGCAGCAGGCGCCTGTTTACTCGTTTATTTTAGTTTATTTAAAACATCTTAAAATTGATTTTTTTTCTGTCTACGTCTGTGAATGTATGAAAGGAGAAGAAGCTGTGAAATCCCTTCGTTATTGTGCAGATTTCTTTTGGACTCTTGGACAACTGTTTAAATGTGTCACTCTGTTAAATTTCTCTTTTATTTGGTGCTAAAAATAAAAACCTGCTCCATAACAGCAGCTCGATAAATCAACCAAACCTGTTCTGCTGGTGCCATGTGCACCTGCATTTCTTCCCTCATGACTGAAACGTGGCCTCAGACTCAATTCTGTCCAAATAAACGTCTTTCACACGTTGCAGCCACCACAGCTGATGACAGCATCCCAGTTACATCATCCTGAACGTTAAGATGTGTGAACGGCAACAAGCTGCTCAGACGACAGCACAGAAATCTGAAAAATAAATAAAACACAACTACGTTATGTTTTACTCCTTATGGGGCCACAAACGACATTGGCGTGAGATTAGAGGAAAACTGTCCCACATAGAGAGAGCACCAATCCTTCTTTTTACTTTCATGTTTGAATCATTTTTAGATTTTAAAATCAACGATTTTATAATTTTATATTTTTGTTACTTAACTCTTTAAAATGTGCATTTCCCCACTTCTTACAAAAGTTCTTTTTTCCAAGAGTTTTGTGACTTAGGAGTGCATCAAGAAGTTGTATTCGGATCCTTTTAGGTGTAAAATCTAAAGTAATGCTGTTGCATCTCTTGTTTTCTCCACAACAACCTCTGGTTTTATTTTTTTGTTATAGATTTTTTCTTCTACAGGTTGTCCTCGACTTACGGCGCTCGCGACTTACGGCAATCCGACTTTACGAACGCATCATATTAATAAAAATATGAAATAAAAATAAATAAATTTGTGTTTAAATGTTCTTTGATTTCATGTGTACAGCACTTTGTTGCAGCTGTGGTTGTTTTAAATGACTTTATAAATAAAATATTATTATTATTATTATTTTAAGCGACTTATAAAGTTTCCAGCAGTTTCCTCCAGTTTTTGGCAGTCTGTTTTCGGCAGTGCCCGCCAGTTTAGCCAGTTAGCTCCAGCCTCGTAGCTCCAGCCTCGACAGCCGGCTTCGGACGGACCGTGTCCGATCAGAGGTTCCTGCGCTCGGAGCAGACAGCGATCCGGACCGGAGGAGCAACGAGCTAACATTCTAACAAGACTTGCTGTAGAATGGGCGGGTGGGGTGGATGGTGTTACCAGGGTAACGGAGCTGACGGGCGGCGGAGAGGCCAGCTGCGGCCGGGAGCTCAACTCGATGTCTGCCTGGCAACCTCAGATGTTGGATGGACACAGAGCTAACATGCTAAAACGCGGAGAAACAGCTGCGGCAGCCTTTTGGATGGGCTAACATGCTAACGCGGCGCGGCCTAACATGCTAATGCGGAGGGGCTAACGCAAACCCGGTGTAGCTTGTTGGATGGACACCGCGGAGAAACGGCTCCCAGTAAGTTATTCACTCTTTTCCCTTCATTATGTATGGAGTTAACATGCTAACAGTCCTTCCTGTAAACAGTTTGGACCGCGTGAAGCAGCACGAAGCTGCAGAGCTCAGACGTATAACGAGCTAACATGCTAAAAGACGGAGACAGGCTTGACCAGCTCAAAGTAAGAAATTAACTATTTATTATGGCTCCAAATGTACTGTATGCGTCTTTGGATTATTATGTAGGGTATTGTGTTAGGATAGGCGAAGTGCTTGGTAACTTGGTAACTGTACATTACCGTACATGTACGTGTATAAGTGGTGGCTTGTGTGTACTTCCGACTTACGGCAATTTTCGTGTTACGAGCGGCCGCAGGAACGGAACTTGTTCGTAAGTCGGGGATCACCTGTACATATATTCCTGCTGATTTGTTGATGTCACAGTTGGAACATAAGGTTTGATATATTTTCATACTTCATAGTTGGCAGCACGATGCCTCAGTGGTTAGCACTGTTGCCTCACAGCAAGAAGGTCCTGCAGTTCAATCCCCAGTTGGACCTGGGCTCTTTCTGGGTGGAGTTTGCATGTTCTTCTCGTGCATGCGTGGGTTTTCTCCAGGTACTGCAGTTTCCTCCCACAGACCAAAAACATGCAGGTCAGTCTGCGTTCAGGCCCAGACCTCCCTTACAGAAGAGATCTGTGATCTCAATGGAGTTTGTCTGCTTAAATAAAGATTAATAATACAAGTTCTACTTAAAATGAGCTATTTTCATTTCACTTAGTTGTGTTTTGTCAAAGCCAACATTTAGACAAATACTATGTTTTACAAAGCCATTTAAAGCACAAAAATGGCAAAATATCGTTGACAGACATGTTTATACCTGCATCGCACGCTTTGCTTGCAACATGCATTTTCACAGAAGCTTTTTACTTTACACAGAAAACATTTTGTGAAAAGTGACTAATCTGATCACCACCACCATATGTCAGAGTCAGAGAGTCTTTATTGTCATTTGCACCGCATGTAATACATGTGATGAAATGAGATTATGTACAAGGGTCCCAGTTACATCCAACAACAAAATGTAAGAGAAAAACAGTAATAACATCTAGGATATGAACTAAGAGGAGCTGTTGCATGTTCTCATATGTTCTCTACTCTGACATAAATAACACATGCTAGGTTTGATGGATCTATTCAGCCACTGCTCTTGTGTTTATTTGGTTTGCACGCACGTTTTCTTGTGAGGACGCCAGCTGAGCAGCACCTGTGGGACGAGCGGTGATGCCATTACTCATTTGCAGATGGAACCAGCTGCTCTGAAGATGTAATTTGACATTTAATAAAAAATACACACATGCTCCCAGGTGTCTTGGAGCTGCATGGCCTCAGAAATGTACTTCATGTTCTGCACAGAGCAGAACTTTAGCTTCTATGCACAAAATCAAACAGCAGCAGAACATTTGTAACAATAAAGCAACACCAAAGTCCATGCTCAATAATCCAGGTATAAAATCCAAAAGTGCTCGGTCAGGTCATTTGGACGGTTTCTTTTTTTGCTGAGACGTTTCACCCTTCATCTAAAGGACTTCTTCAATCTGAGGAGCCACCAAATAAAACTGATTTCCACAAACAGCATACTCCTTAGTGGAAAAAAGAAGAAAAAATACAGTTTGCTGGTGCTGAGATGTCCTCCGGGGCCCGCCCTCTCCCCCGTCAACTCCTCTGAGACAGTCATGAGACAGTCATGAGACAGTCATGAGACAGTTGTCTATGAGTTTCACTTTATCAAGTCTGTGATGTAACATCAGACATTACCGTAATAATTTTGCTTTTAAGCAGATTAGAACTGTGCAGAGATGGGCTTTTCACGCCTTCTTTTACGTCTTTTAAGTTTTATTTTTAAGTTTTATTATGATTTTCTATTACATTAGTGATTTTCACTTGTTAACAGGACGCAGCTGGAGAGGACGCTGGCGTGATGTCGCCGCTTCTCCACGCTAAATAGTTATTTTACTGTTGCTATTTTTTGGACATTTTTTAGGACATTTTTAGGACATTTATCTGGACTTATTTTGTTCAGTGGTTTTTTTAATCAAGGACTTTACGGACAGCTTGGTTAGTACTTCCTAACCGGAATGTTGGGCTGTCTGCCTCCTGTCACTGCAGTTTTTGTGTTTTGCTTACCTGCTGCCTCTGTCAACCTCCTGTGTCGTCTGGACCGTTCTGGACTTTCTCCTGTGCTCCTCTTCAAGTCATGCTCATTCAAGTTACATCTCACTGCTTCTTGGTTATTTCTCTCGGAGCCGTGGGTCTGCTGTTAGCGGCTAGCTCTGTGCTAGCTTCCCCCGGTTTGGCTGGTGCGATGTTGACCTACTCCGCTTCGCAGCTGCTTGGACTTAACAACTGCTCCATTCCACCTTCTGTTTCCATCATCAAACAACTGGGACTTCTGCGCAGACCTCGTTACATCCATAGAGGCTCGCGAAGGAAATCCATTTACTCTCGCTCTGAATTGATTCCGTGCGGGAGACGTGTCGCACCTCTACTACGTCATCAGGACGCTGCGTCTGTAGTCCCTTGTAGTCCACAGCGCCCAAAGTGGCAAGGAAAACGTGGAGTGGACTTCAGTCTGCTCAAACCGGTTCAAAACGCTCCTACACCAACTGGCATTAAAATAGAACTTTTCAATGTACAATCACTATCGAACAAATCATGTTTAATTCATGATCACATTCTGGAGAAAAACTTGGACTTCATGTGCCTCACAGAAACCTGGCATCAACCAGACGTGTTCAGTTCTCTGAATGAAGCTTGTCCCTCTGGATATAGTTATCTGCAGAGAGCCCGCTGCACTGGCCGCGGTGGTGGTCTGGCTGTAATCTACCGCAGTAATTTAAAATTGTCACATCTGTCTTCTCATAATTTTTCCTCTTTCGAATGTTTGGCCTTCAACTTCAAAGCCCCACTCCTGATGAACGTTATATTGATTTATAGACCTCCCAAACCGCATGTTTCATTTAACTCAGAAATGCATGACCTCCTCACCTTTTTCTGCACCTCCCCTGTAAAAACTATTTTTCTTGGCGATCTAAATATCCACATGGACAATTCATCTTCCCCTCTGGCTACAGATTTTAAGTCTCTTTTGGAATCTCTCAACCTCACCCAACATGTGGACGCCCCTACGCACAACAGGGGGCATACTCTGGATTTGGTGATTACAGACACTGTACTCATCAATAACTTGTCTGTATATGACCTGGGTGTCTCAGACCACAGGGTCATCTCCCTGGAAGTGCCTTCAACTTCGCCTGCTTCTAACCCAAAACGACCTATCCAGTTCCGTGACTATAAAAACATTTCCCCTGATGTTTTGTCTGCTGATCTTCACGCCCTGACCGCTGTCAATCACTCATCTGCAGATGACTCTGTGGATTACTACAACCAATCTCTCCAGGAGCTTCTGGACCTACATGCTCCCTTGAAGTCAAGACTGGTGTCTTTCTCCCGTTCAGCCCCCTGGTACACTGGTGAGCTGCGCAGGATGAAGGCAACTGGCCGTGCTATTGAGAGACGTGTAAAATCATCTGGTCTCTCGGTACATAAGCAAGCGTACAAAGAACATCAGAAAGCGTACGCCTATTCTCTTAAAGAAGCACGCTCCAAATATTATTCCAACATCATCAACACCTGCCCTGGAAACTCTAAACAGCTCTTCTCCACAATAACTCATCTGCTTAATCCCATTAAACAAACTCATGAGGTCTCTGTTCAAAAATGCGACCTGTTCCTCTCATCTTTTAAAAACAAAGTTGACACTATCAGATCCCAGCTCCACAACCTCCCTGATCTTAGTGTGCCATCTACCCGTCTGCTTTCTGGGACCCTGAGCAGCTTTGATGAAGTTGTTCAGAGTGAGGTGGAGACCATCCTCAAGAAAATGAAGCCTTCATCCTGCGCCCTGGATCCCTTCCCCTCATCTCTCATAAAATCCAATCACTCTGCAATTAGCCCATTAATCACACAAATAATAAATCAGTCTCTACAATCTGGTCATGTTCCACTGCCTCTAAAAACTGCCATCATTAGGCCTCTTCTGAAAAAATCTAATTTGGATCCCGACATTTTTTCAAATTACCGGCCAATTTCCCACCTCCCATTTCTGTCCAAAGTGCTGGAGAAAGCAGTTGCTGCTCAGCTGCAGGAACACCTACAGCAACACTCTCTGTATGAGAAGTTCCAGTCTGGATTCAGAGCAGCTCACAGTACTGAGACTGCATTGTTGAGAGTAACGAATGATGTCCTCATGGCTGCTGACACTGGTTCTCCCTCCATCCTTGTCCTCCTTGACCTCACTGCAGCCTTCGACACTGTGGACCATAGTATCCTCCTCCACCGTCTTCATGTGGAGGTCGGTCTCTGTGACACTGTCCTGGACTGGTTCAGATCTTTCCTCTCCAATAGGCTGGAATGTGTCAGTCTTGGCAATGCCACTTCCCAGACAGTCGGTGTCTCCTGTGGTGTACCTCAGGGGTCGGTTCTGGGGCCCCTGCTGTTTTCCCTTTACATGCTGCCTTTGGGTCAAATTATTAATCAGTTCAACATTTCCTTTCACTGCTATGCCGACGACACACAACTTTACATCAGGACTGGAGCATCATCATCATCCCTATCTCCATCTTCACTCACTGCTCTCTCTGCCTGCCTGGAGGAAATAAAGGCATGGATGAATCAAAACTTTCTTCAACTGAACTGCTCCAAGACCGAGGCCATTTTGATCGGCACCCCTCACCAGGTACAAACATCAACTTTAACAACAATCTCCTTCTCTGGTCAAGACATCCCCCTCTCCACCTCTGTTACAAATCTTGGAATAAAAATGGACTCTCATCTCACATTTGAAAATCACATTAAGCATCTGTTTAAAACCTGCTTCTTCCATCTCCGAAACATCTCCAGACTTCGCCCATCTCTGACTTTTCCTGATGCTGAGAAACTTGTCCATGCCTTTGTCTCCTCCAGGCTCGACTACTGCAACTCCCTGTTTATTGGTATCCCTGGCAAAAACATTCAGAAGCTTCAATATATTCAAAACAGTGCAGCTAGGATTCTGTTGAGAGTTCGCAAATTTGATCATATTACACCCATTCTCCATAACCTCCATTGGCTTCCTGTCACCTACAGAATTCAATATAAAACTGCTCTCATTACCCATCAATGCTTGCACGGAACTTCACCTGACTATCTAAAGGACATTCTTGCACCATATTCATCCACCCGGTCTCTACGATCACAGAACAGTAATTTACTTCATATTCCTCGGACCAAATTGAGGACCATGGGAGACCGAGCATTCTGTGTGGCTGCCCCCCGCCTGTGGAACTCCCTCCCTGACGACCTGAGAGCTCCACAGTCACTGGTTGACTTTAAAAGCGGCATTAAGACTTTTCTTTTTAAGCAAGCCTATTCTGCTTTCACATGATTTTATCTTTGATCTTAGCTGTTATCTTTATTGATTTTACTTGATTTTATCACTTGTTTTATTTTTTACCTTTACCTTGTTACACATTGTAGCACTTTGAGATTTTTATTAATGAAAAGTGCATTATAAATTGAATTCATTATTATTATTATTATTATTATTATTATTATTTTGGGTACAAAGTCTGAACAACAACAACAACAACTTATTTAATGTTTTTATGCCCACAAACAAACAAACAAACAAACAAACAAACAAACAAACAAACAAAGTGATGAAGAAAGAGGGAAAAAGGAAATGGATTCTCCTGAGAGTTTCTCAGTATTCACTGTAATTAGTATTCAGACTGCAGAAGATGAGCTGGTTCCACGTGCCACAGAGATGCACATGATGATGTCTGATGAAGACTTCCTCACTTTATGGGTCAAACAGAAAAAAGAAATGAAGATATGTGCTTTTAAAACTGAGTCTTCTACAGCTTGACTTCTACAGTAAATGAGAAAGCAGCTTTATATGACTCGGTGTACTGGTTAAAAAAAAGACTTCTCACGAGGGGCAATTT
>JBBPBX010077568.1:0-16836 GCA_038048925.1 Garcialebias charrua | reverse complement strand
TGTCAGGATGGCACCAGGATGGCGCCATCTAGTGGGTATCCTTTGTTCTGTTCTCCTTTTGTTTTCTGTCAGCCAGCTCTAGATATTTGTTTTTAGTTTTATTTAGTTTCCCTTGTACCAGTTTTCCCAGCTTCATGGTTAGCCTTATTCCTTAGATCCTGCCCCAGTATTTATTAATGTTTAGGTTTGGTAATTCCCCTGGTCTCCTTGTTTATCAGTTCTTACTTCTTGTATTTAGTTTCTACATCTCCAGTCCTTTACTTCTAGTTTAAGTCTCCTTGTTTATTTACTCTTAGTTTAACCTTTTATTAGTTTCCCTTCTGGGTCTCAATGTTTGATCACATCTGGTTTGACCTCCAGTTTAGTCTCCTTTATTTAAACCTTTATTTATTTAGTATACCAGTCCTGCTCTGTGTCTTTAGTTAGTTAATTGTTCCCAGGTGTTTTGTGATTGCGTCCTGTCTTGTCTCTGTGTATAAATAGCCTGTCTGTCAGTTAGTTCCTTGTGGTGTCCTCGTTGGGTCTCCCCTGATGTCTCCTGTGTTGATCATGTCTCCTAAGAGTGAGTTTGCTGCCCTGTCAGCTTTTTGATTTATTATCATTAAATATCTATTTTTGTATTCCTGCCTCCTGTGTCTTGTCTGCACCACTGGGTTCAAGCCTGCCTGTAAACCCTGACAGTAGGACACCACCATAAAACATGAACCCAGCAGACAAGCATTTTTTGTCCAGACTCCCTTTTGTGGATTATACTAGACTCTGTGCTACCATGATGGCGTTTAAAGACAGAAGGTCCATCTCTTCTGCTTCTGGCTCTGTAGTAAACTGGGCTCTCAGCAGGACTCTGAAGTGATTTCAGGCTGACTAAACTTGAACGTTAAAACAAAACATTTTTAAAAGTTAGAAATTCTTTACGCTCTATCTTTTCTCATCATTCTCTGATGAGACATCTTTCCAAACTTTTCAAAAACTCTGAAAACTAAACGCTCTGTGAGTTAAAACACATCGTTTGGTCCATGCATGAGAAAAGAGATGTGGTGGTTCATCCAATCAGAGGTCAGCAGGTGGTTCTGAAACTCGGGTCTTTGGTTCTCATAAAGGAAATTCTAATTTAATCTGAAATCCTTATTCTGCCTTGAAAGTTTCAAATCTAAAAGAAAAACAAAACAAACTTATATCATCTTAAAGATTACTCAAAACATACTCTTTTCATGAACATGAAAAATGAGATGACATCTTTGGATTACAGTAATATTCAAATAAATGTTTAGTTACAGGCATGTTAACGAAAGGAGGAACTGTTGGACTGTCCTGCAAAGGAATTTAATTAGTGAACAAAGGTTTCTTATTCTGTTATCTTCATGAGAACGAGTCTGAAAGTGTTCCTTATCAAACATTGGTTCAGATGTTTCAAAACTCCGAAGTCAGGTTCATACAAAGTCTCATTGCAAAAATCTCTCAGTTTCACAGAAAGGCCTTTTAGGTTAGTGAGTTCATGTTTGGCAGGTTTAAAAAGTTACATCTTTATTATGCATGTCCAACTTAGGAAGCTGTGGAAATCTAAAACAATGTTTCAAAGGACGAGTGGAATTAATTTATGTCTTATGTCAACAGTTTCAAACACAACACATAGTTTTGGCTTCTTTGTCTGAGGTGTCCCTCTAGACTTGGTCATTTATTTATTGAGGAAAATGATTCAATATTACATATTTGTGAGTGGTATAAGTATGTGAACCTCCAGGATTAGCAGTTAATTTGAAGGTGAAATTAGAGTCAAGTGTTTTCAATGAATGGGATGATGATCAGGTGTGAGTGGCACCCTGTTTGATTTAAAGAACAGGGATCTATTGAAGTATGATCTTTACAACATGTTTGTTGAAGTGTATCATGGCACAAACAGAGGAGATTTCTGAGGAGCTCAGAATAAGAGTTGCTGATGCTTATCTGGCTGCAAAGGTACAAAACCATCTCTAAAGAGTTTGGACTCCACCAATCTATAGTTTTTTTTATTTTTTTTTTTATAAATTTGTTCATTTTAAAATACGATACAAAACAATCCCATTAACGATAAAATAAAAAAATATATAAAATTGAAAGGTAGCAGAAATAAGAAAAAAATCTTATCATATCTGCCCCTTTTTTCAAGCAATTAGTTCAATCAAAAATAATCTTCAAGTAACAAAACAAAATGAATAATTATTTCTAATTTTTCTAACTAATACAATACACATTACGCTACTTCATATATATTTTTTCTAACAATTCAGTTTTGATCATTTTCTTACACACTGACTTGGCATTTTTAACATCACTCTCCAAACCATTCCATAATCCAATTCCCTGGATTGAGGTGGACCGTCCCTTCAAACTGTTCTGTATTTGGGTTTTACAAATATCTCTGTTCCCTTAAGATTATAACAAATTTTTCTTTTAACAAAATACATTTGGATATTTAAAGGTAATGCGTTATTTTGATCCCTACACATAACTGATCAAATATTATACCGTATTTTCTGGTGTAAGTTTTTCTGGAGTATAAATCACATTTATTATGCATCACCGCTGAACCGTCGCATTTATTCTGTGTCTATTTAATGGTCAAAACATCTTCATTTCTGTTGGGCTGCATGGTGCCACCCAGCCTTCACAGCCAGAGCCGCTAACTCTTCAGCGTTCCTCCGCCCGCACCAGTTGAGTGAAGTGAGCATGCAAGTGAGGACTCCCTGTTGTGGTTCTTAGAAATTTAAAGCGTCAGTCAAAAATTGCGTTATGAATATGGGGAGAAAAAAAGCATACAAATCGCTTCAGAGTATAAGTTGCAGGACTGACAAATCTATGAAAAAAAATGCTACTTATATGCTAGAAAATATGGTAATCTACCAAATCATGGAACTTCAATAATTTCAGTTGATAAAATAATGTGCTTGATGGATGACAGTAATGTTTTTGGTGATAATTCGGTAACACTTTATAATAACTACACACTATTAACCCTTATTTAAGCATTAACAAACATTTAATTAACAATGAAAACATCATTAATTAAGGATGATTCACACTTAATACACTATTAATTAACATACTTGTTAACGCTTTATACATAAAGAATAATGAGTTCCAAAACCTACGTACTCAATGTTTATTCATGCTTAATAACTCATGAATTAACTATGCTATCTATATTTGTAAATGCACAAATTAATGTGCTTTCACCACATGTATTAAATGCGTACTAATTGTTAAATAATGTTTGAATTCACTATCTATTAATCTTGCAATGCATCATTAATTAAGGCAGTTACTTAAGTGTATTTGTGAACCATTCTAAAGTGAAGACTATTCATGCTTTATTAAGGCTTTGTTAATGTTTCATAAATCCTAAATAGCCACAAGTTATTTTTCCCTTGTGGAAATCTGACAAAATGAATTCACTATCTATTAATCCTGCAATGCATCATTAATTAAGGCAGTTGCTAGTGGTTACTTAAGTGTATTTGTGAACCATTCTAAAGTGAAGACTATTCATGCTTTATTAAGGCTTTGTTAATGTTTCATAAATCCTAAATAGCCACAAGTTATTTTTCCCTTGTGGAAATCAGACAAAAATCAAAGCAGGAGACGTGGAATACCAAAAACAGGTTTGTATTGACATTTTGTAAAAGTCAATAAAACATACAAGAGAAAAGTAGTGCAAAACATTTTTGGCACAAATCAAATGACATCCTTCAAATAACATAATTCGCCGCCCGTCGGGTCCGTGTCTACGGTTGGGCCTCGTTAGCATTTTAGCCCCCGTTAGCTCGGTGTCGTCCCTCCAAAAAGGCTGCCCAGCTGTTTATCCGCGTTTTAACATGTTACATCGGTGTCCATCAAACATCTGAGGCTGCCAGGCACACATGGATGCGAGCTCCCGGCCCCAGCAGGCGTCTCGGACCGCCACCAGTCGGGTCCGTTAGCATTAGCATGTTAGCTCGTGGTCCCTCCACTAAATCTTGCTGTCTGCTGCTTCACGCGTTCCACAACGTCTTTGTCCTTGGTCTATCTGTCCCTACGCAAAACCGCCATTAAGCTGCAGCGCATGTGTCCGCGCGGAGCAACCTCTGAACCAACAAGGTTTGGCTGTCGAAGCCGGAGCTAACCGAAGCTAAAAACATAGCGACCGGAAACTGTCGGAAACTACCGGAAACTGCGTAATTCGGCTTAAAAATAACAATAAAAAATAATTGTAATAATAATACTTTATTTATATACCCAGTTAAAACAACCACAGCTGCAACAAAGCTGAAATAAAGAACATTTAAACCTAAATTATTTTTTAAAATTATTATTAGAATTTTTAATTTAATTTTTGTCTGATTTCCACAAGGGAAAAATAACTTGTGGCTAAATAATACTTTATTTATAAAGCTTTATTTCAGCTTTGTTGCAGCTGTGGTTGTTTTAACTGGCTTTATAAATAAAGTATTATTTAGCAACAAGTTATTTTTCCCTTGTGGAAATCAGACAAAAATTAAATAAATAAAAAATAATAATAATTTTAAAAAATAATTTAGGTTTAAATGTTATTTATTTCAGCTTTGTTGCAGCTGTGGTTGTTTTAACTGGGTATATAAATAAAGTATTATTATTACAATTATTTTTTATTGTTATTTTTAAGCCGAATTACGCAATTTCCGGTAGTTTCCGACAGTTTCCGGTGGCTATGTTTTTAGCTTCGGTTAGCTCCGGCTTCGACAGCCAAACCTTGTTGGTTCAGAGGTTGCTCCGCGCGGACACATGCGCTGCAGCTGAACGGCGGTTTTGCGTAGGGACAGATAGACCAAGGACAAAGACGCTGTGGAACGCGTGAAGCAGCAGACAGCAAGATTTAGTGGAGGGACCACGAGCTAACATGCTAATGCTAACGGACCCGACTGGTGGCGGTCCGAGACGCCTGCTGGGGCCGGGAGCTCGCATCCATGTGTGCCTGGCAGCCTCAGATGTTTGATGGACACCGATGTAACATGTTAAAACGCGGATAAACAGCTGGGCAGCCTTTTTGGAGGGACGACACCGAGCTAACGGGGGCTAAAATGCTAACGAGGCCCAACCGTAGACACGGACCCGACGGGCGGCGAATTATGTTATTTGAAGGATGTCATTTGATTTGTGCCAAAAATGTTTTGCACTACTTTTCTCTTGTATGTTTTATTGACTTTTACAAAATGTCAATACAAACCTGTTTTTGGTATTCCACGTCTCCTGCTTTGATTTTTGTCTGATTTCCACAAGGGAAAAATAACTTGTGGCTATTTAGGATTTATGAAACATTAACAAAGCCTTAATAAAGCATGAATAGTCTTCACTTTAGAATGGTTCACAAATACACTTAAGTAACCACTAGCAACTGCCTTAATTAATGATGCATTGCAGGATTAATAGATAGTGAATTCATTTTGTCAGATTTCCACAAGGGAAAAATAACTTGTGGCTATTTAGGATTTATGAAACATTAACAAAGCCTTAATAAAGCATGAATAGTCTTCACTTTAGAATGGTTCACAAATACACTTAAGTAACTGCCTTAATTAATGATGCATTGCAAGATTAATAGATAGTGAATTCAAACATTATTTAACAATTAGTACGCATTTAATACATGTGGTGAAAGCACATTAATTTGTGCATTTACAAATATAGATAGCATAGTTAATTTATGAGTTATTAAGCATGAATAAACATTGAGTACGTAGGTTTTGGAACTCATTATTCTTTATGTATAAAGCGTTAACAAGTATGTTAATTAATAGTGTATTAAGTGTGAATCATCCTTAATTAATGATGTTTTCATTGTTAATTAAATGTTTGTTAATGCTTAAATAAGGGTTAATAGTGTGTAGTTATTATAAAGTGTTACCGATAATTCTTACAGCTCTTTTCTGTAAAATAAAAATAAGCTTTGTAATTGTTTTACACGCTTTCCCCCTAACATCAATACAATAGGTGTGGAACAATTATTGTGTTATACAACAAATACAGAGCTTTATCATTCAATAAGTCCCTGACTTATCAGTACAGGTCCAATAGATTTAGCTATTTTTATGCTTACAGAATTTTTGTGTTGTTTCCACGTCAGTTTGTCATCAATAACACCAAAAAACTTCACCTCACTCACTCTACAAATCTCAACACCCTCAATTTTAAATGGAACATCAACAGTTTTCTTTTCATTACTGAATATCATGTAATTAGTTGTATCTAGATTTAATGATAATTTATTGATTAACCAAGTTTGTATTTTGACAAATTCTGTCTTCATCAACTCCAACATCTGTTCTATATCAGAGTCAGAGAGTCAGAGAGTCTTTATTGTCATTTGGTACATGTGATGAAAACGAGATTATGTACACAGGGTCCCAGTTACACCCAACAACAAATGCAAGAGAAAAACAGTAATAACATCTAGGATTAACTAAGAAAAACATCAACTAGTAATACACTGCCCTAATGTAATAGAAAAACATCATTATAAACAGCAGCACGAACACGAGTCTGTATGAGCAGATATCTTTACCCAAACAAAAAAATGTGGTGTCATCTGCAAAAAGGACACATTTAAGGAGTCCTGACACATTTACTAAGTCATTCACATATAAAAAAAAAATAGCTTTGCTCCAAGTACAGAGCCTTGGGGAACTCCACATGTGATATTACAGAGGTCAGATCTTACATCATTTATTTGTACAAATTGTTTCCTATCTTTCAAGTAGCTAGATACCCACTGTAATGCTGGTCCTCTAATACCATATTTATTCAAATTTTCAAGGAGAATAGTGTGATCAATAGTATCTAAAGATTTTTTAAATCAACAAAAATACTGACACAATATTGTTTTTGATCAACAGCAGTAATTACTTGTTCTATTAATTCCATGAGAGCCATTGATGTAGAGTTTTTTGCTCTAAACCCATACTGACTGCTACTTAGAATATTTTGTTAATCTATAAATTGATATAGTCTGGTCACAAATAGTAAAGACAGATAATAATCAGTCAGACTGTAGACAAATGGAGGAGAGCCAAGGCCATTGGATCCCCAGGGGAGATCAATTTCCAGGGATTCTCTATTAAACTTCATCCATCCATTATCTGTTACCCGCTTCTTCCATTTTGGGTCACGGGGGTTGCCGGTTCCCATGTCCATCAATCACTGTGCGAGAGGCAGAGTACACCCTGGACAGGTCGCAAGTCCAACACAGGGCCTATAAAACCTCATGTTGATTAAAATTAATTTAATACCATTTTACCTCCTAAATGCCATGGGAATTGACTTTTTATTTTTGCAATGTGAAAGTGTGTTTTTGCACTTCACATCCAAACAAAAACACTTTTGGAGGATGAGATGAGAGATGGCACTCAACCGCAATGTCAAATATAGAAAGCAAAGCATCACCAAATGAACTAATATATAAAAAGTTGAAAGAGGTGACATCATCAAAAAATATTGCTGAGAGGAATGCATTATGTTACAAAATGCTGATTATGGGACTAGGGAATGCATTTATAGTGGGATTTCCCAATGGGTTATTTAATTTACCCCTTAAATAACACTATGGATGTTACTGTGAGTTACAGAAGCGATTAAAAATATTTGGATGAATTAAAAAAAAAAAGCTTTATTAGACACAATCATGTTTACTGAGAGTACCAAAAAGTAAACGGACAAAAACAAAAATTGTTGCCGATTTATCCAAAAAAGATCATTTGAGGGTTAATAACAAATTCTGTGAAAATTCAGATTTGTAAATTCCCTGCATTTTGACTAATTTAAAACATGACTTTTGATCATCTTGGTATCACATGGAAGTCATTGTTAAACGTTTCGAAAATACATTTTTAGTCAAACCTCTGGAAATGCTTTTAACGCAAAATGTGAAGGAGGTTTTTTTGGGTTTTGGAGGTTTTTGATACTAGGAATGCAGATGTGGAGCTTCCATAATTAACTAAACTTTAGTTGCACAAATCATAATGTTCCACTGAGGAAAGAACGAAGACAGCCAAACTAAATAGGCTTGTGCTGAAGTGGTTGCTGCTGTGACAGGTGAACAGGGTGCAGGTGGGAGTGGGCGTGGCACGCTGACTGGAAACAGAAACCGAGAGGTGAGTGATGGCATAAAGAAATAAAGATGTAAGTTACAGAACTAAATGCAAGAATCTCAAAACATAACCAAAATGAATACATTAAATTATAAACCTCTATGAACAACAAAAATAGCTCTAAAAAAAAAAAAATTAAAACTTTTGACTCTTAGGTTCAGACCAGAGGAAACTTTAGAAATCTCTCTGCTTTATATAGCTCTGTGAACATTTCAAAGTTTGTGCTAAAAGTTGATCACCACTACATTATGATGTCAGGAGTTCAAAATATTCTGATTAAAGGTGCTATGTGTAACTTTCTGTAGAGCCAGAACTTAGAAATATTTTCAACAGGCAAAGCATTCTGATCCCTCCCCCTCAGAGCCATATATGGCTCTGCTCCCCTTGCTCTGCTGAAATTCAAATTCAAGCTCTGTTTTTATTGGCTGATTCAAATTCAAGCTCTGTTTTTATTGGCTGATTCAAATTCAAGCTCTGTTTTTATTGGCTGATTCAAATTCAAGCTCTGTTTTTATTGGCTGGTTACAAACTCTGTTTTTATTGGCTGGTTAACGGCGGGTCACTCTGTGTTTTTAGTGTTTTTATAAATGCTGATAGAGAAGCAAGGGGACTATAGTTTTTTTCAGAGATTACTTTGTCTAACACCAGTCTGTCAGTAGATAGTGACAGAGTGAAGAAATATGTTAAAATATATTGTTAGAAAAGTTAGACTGCACTACAAAGTTACATAGTGCAGCTTTAATGTCCAATTTGTGTTTTGTTGTTCAGAAAAGCTCACGACCAGATGTTGGTGTAGTTCCTCATATTTCCACTGAAGGGCAGAAACAGACTCCACATCAAAACAGTCAACAAGAAATGAATTTATTGACTCATTTAAAGAAAAGTTGTTGTTTTTATGATCCAAAACACGAGCACGTGACGTTTTCTGTTTGGTTCCGACAACATTTGAGTCTTTATTTGTCTGATTCATCTGTAACTCTGCTGCAACGCATACAGCGAGCAGGTGAGCTCACCTGTTTGAACAGCTGAAGGTTTCAGGGGTCACACACAGAATGCAGCATGCTCTGACATGCTGAACCAGACCCTTTGTGGTTATAGCACCTCAGTTCCAGTTCAGTTCCTGTCGCCTGTCAGTTTGACGGCACTTAAACAGAACCACCTTCATGACCAAAACAGACGATGAAGGTGAGGCTGGTGAAGGTCAGCAGCAGCCTGTAGATCTTAGTCTGAAGTGTAACGATTCAACAAGATACTGCAGGAAAAACACTGATTTTCTGAATTTCTACATTTATGTTTGATATAAAAAGCAGTCAGTGTGCGTTCTGGTCCTGGTCCCCCGCCCTCCTCGTGTTCGTCAGCCAGGCCCACCAAGCTGTGCTGCAATCTGGACCCCAGCTCTGCCAATGAATCACAACAACAACATCTAAAGGAAAGAGCCTCCTTTATTAATCTGCTGCAGGAGGCCTTTATTTATTTTATTTATTTATTTTTATTCATTTTAAATATAAAACACAAAAAAGACAATTACAAATTATATGAAAAAAATATTTAAAATGAAAGGAAGCAGAAGAATAATAAAATTCTTATATATCTACCCCTTCTTTAAACAAAAATCCATTCAAACAATCAGTTCAAACAATGATTATCCATGAACAAAAATTAATAACTCATAACAATTTGCCGCTTTATATTACATTTAGTTTTTTTACATTTATGTATATCTTTTTAGGAATTTCTTCCTAATCATTTTCTTAAATAAAGACATATAGACTTAGCTTTTTTGACATCATTTTCCAAACTATTCCATAAACCTATTCCATATATTAAAATAAACTGACCCTTTAAACAAGTTCTATGCTTAGGTTTAACAAAAATGTCTGTTCCCTTGAGATTGTAACAACTTTTCCTTTTTACAAAATGGCATGCTTTTGAATATTTGAAGGTAGTGTATTATTTTGTGCTTTATACATTAACAAGAAAATATTATATTCCACCAGATCATGAAACTTCAGTGGTTTCAATTTACAAAATAATATACTTGTAGGGTGACAATAATGCATTCTTGTTATAATTCTTATAGCTATTTTTTGAAGGATAAAAATAGGCTTTGTTATAGGTTTGCATGCTGTTCCCCAAACATCAACACAATAAATTAAATGTGGTACTATAACTGTATTATACAGCAAATACAAGGCTTTATCATTCAATAAATCCTTTACTTTATATAATACTGCTATAGATTTGGATATTTTAGTTTTAACAGAATTTATGTGCTATTTCCATGACATTTTATCGTCAATGATTACACCCAAAAACTTCCTTTCGCTCACTCTACATATTTCAACACCATTAATTTTGAAAGGACCAACAGAATTTATCCTTTTTTTTAACTAAAAACCATGTATTTAGTTTTATCAATGTTCAACGATAACTTGTTTAAATTAAACCAAGTTTGTATGTTAACAAACTCTTTCTTCATACAGTCGATCATCTGTTCCAAATCATTTCCCAAATAAAAGAAAGTACATCAGCAAAAATAACACATTTAAGGGTACACTGTAAACCCTAATAAGTTCACAGAACTCAAAAGTTTTTTTGTAACAGATTACATAATAAAAATTGAGTGATGTTTTTAAAAATTTTAAGTTTACACAAACTAAAAATTGCATGTGCAGTTGTCTTAAATTATCTCAACATTAACTTATAAATTTTGATTTTTCTCAACTTATAATTAGGGAGTACTTCACATAAAATTTTCAATATTTTCAGCTCATATATACTTGAAATACACTCAAATTTTTTATAATTTTCAACTCAAATACGGCTTGAAATAAACTTAAAATTTTCTATATTACTCAGCTCATAATCTGGGAAATATGCCCTCAAAATTGACCCAATAAAGAAATACTCACAATTTTTAACAAATTATTTTATTAAATATATATACAGTATATATATATATATTCCAAACAAAGTGCTTGTCATAAATTAAAAAACGAAAAAGGAGATGGCTCCAGCACCTTAAGAGAAAAACTCAAAGGATTAAAACTCTAGCTTATAAATATAATCCATCCTCAACAACAACAATTACAATGTGCTGCCATTTAACAATGTTTAAAAACATTTAGGCACTTAAGGAAACTTTAAAAAACACATTAAAATAAAGTACTGTAGTTGTTGTGCCTTACTTCAACTGGCAACATCAGGTACTGCATCAAGGTAGGCGTTAGGCAACAGAACCTTAAACGTGTATAGTGCATGAATTGAACAGTCGTTTCCCACAAGTTATTTTAGTGCATAAACTTTGAGCAATACGCCAATGCGGTTATATTTATGTATTAACAAGTATAAGTATAATCCATCCTCAACAACAACAACATTTACAATGTGCTGCCATTTAACACTGTTTAAAAACATTAAGGCACTTAAGGAAACTTAAAAATAAAGTACTGTAGTTGTTTCAACTGTGCCTTACGTCAACTGGCAACATCAGGTACTGCATCAAGGTAGGCGTTAACAGAACCTTAAAGATCCACTGACATCATCTTTGAACTTTGCATAAAATGTCACAAGATATATATCTTGTATCATTCAACTATGTTCGTTTTTGCAAACAAAATGATTAATGAAAATTCCTTTCAAAGTGAGTTTAAAATTAAAAACCGTGTTTCTTCACGGGACGTCTGACTACACGCGAATGCAACATCTGTGACGTAGGAGAAAGAACCTTCAGTCTGCGTCCGCTAGGATAACATATTGTATTCTCTGCCAGATCGCCTTTTTTTTAATAACTTGAAAAATGCAGGTACCATACGTTGTGTCGCATTTGAGTGTTCTAATATCATCAGTGAACAAGTGAGCCTTTTCACTTTCCCAAAAGATGCAAGACCTTCTTCAAGTATGGAATAAATAAAGCTGCCCCCCCTCAGAGATCCCTCGCTTCCTGAAAAGGTAAGACTCAATTAAATACGGGTGCAGACCTAAATTAGAACCTGCTGTTTCTGCTCATCTAACTTGCTGCTTCCCAAACTGAAGACAAATCGCTCAAATCTTCACTTAGATTGATAATTTTGTTGTTTTATTTCTTGTCCGCCATGAATATTTAAAAAGGGACGTTCTAAAGACGTCCTCCTTCCTATGTCACAGATGTTGCATTTGCGTGTAGTCGGATGTCCCGTGAAGAAACACTGTTTTTAATTTTAAACTCACTTTGAAAGGAATTTTCATTAATTTATCCTTTTGTTACAAAAACAAACATAGTTGAATGTTACAAGATATATATCTTGTAACATTTTATGCAAAGTAGAAAGATGATGTCACATACACTTTAAAGGTCCGCTGACATCATCTTTGAACTTTGCATAAAATGTTACAAGTATATTGCTTCTCCACATCGAGAGGAGCCAGTTGAGGTGGCTCGGGCATCTGGTTAGGATGCCTCCTGGACGCCTCCCTGGTGAGGTGTTCCGGGCATGTCCCACCGGGAGGAGACCCAGAGGAAGACCCAGGACACGCTGGAGGGACTATGTTTCTCGGCTGGCCTGGGAACACCTTGGGATTCCCCCAGAGGAGCTGCTCCAAGTGGCTGGGGAGAGGGAAGTCTGGGCCTCCCTACTTAGGCTGCTACCCCCGCGACCCGACCCCGGATAAGCGGAAGAAAATGGATGGATGGTTACAAGATATATATCTTGTATCATTCAACTATGTTAAGCGAGGGATCTCTGAGGGGGGGCAGCTTTATTTATTCCATACTTGACAAAGGTTTACATCTTTTGGGAAAGTGAAAAGGCTCACTTGTTCACTGATGATATTAGAACACTCAAATGCGACACAACGTATGGTACCTGCATTTTTCAAGTTATTAAAAAAAAAGGCGATCTGGCAGAGAATACAATATGTTATCCTAGCGGGCGCAGACTGAAGGTTCTTTCTCCTACGTCACAGATGTTGCATTCGCGTGTAGTCAGATGTCCCGTGAAGAAACACGGTTTTTAATTTTAAACTCACTTTGAAAGGAATTTTCATTAATTTATCATTTTGTTTGCAAAAACGAACATAGTTGAATGATACAAGATATATATCTTGTGACATTTCATGCAAAGTTCAAAGATGATGTCAGTGGATCTTTAAACGTGTATAGTGCATGAATTGAACAGTCGTTTCGTTAGTTACGTTAGATGTACCCAAGGAGCAGGACAAATGAGTCAGCCAGATTTGTGGGACCACTCGCAATCATTTCATCCTCCACGACAATAAAGATGCTCTCAGGGCTGAACATGGCTGCATCAGTAGTGTCATCTGGGACGACTGCATCAGTAGTGTCATCTGGGACGACTGCATCAGTAGTGTCATCTGGGACGACTGTCAGAAGAGCCACCGGAGTGTCAGTGAGGTCTGGACCATCTGCTGCCTACAAAACACAAATACAAGAATGAGTTCATTCCTTCAAGTTTACTATACTAATTATGCTAATGATGTCTAGACATTACTGTCACTTAGCACCTAGGACTTAGACTGCAACTTAGCTACATGTTTAAACCATTGTCTTTGCTTATATCTTATGTTTGTTTCACACTTATCTTTCACATCCCTCAAATAACTGTTGCAGACTAGATTTTGGGAAATTAGGTGTTTTGACAAAGAAATTATTGTTATTTGTATCGTTGCACATAAGTTCTGCAGCGTGTAGGAAGAGAAGTTGGATTACTTTGTTATGTTTACTTCTAAAACAAATTGAAGCTACATATCCACTGTAAACAGAGTCAAACATTATTTTCATTGATCTCCTTTTATCTATCAGTACTTAAAACACCCTAATCTACTTTAATACCTAAAGCTACATTTTCAGTGAATTTAAGACTTTAAGAAATTAAAAATTTCAAATAAAAACTAAGACTTTTTTAAGGACCCGTGGGAACCCTGGAGTTTGTTAAATTGACTTTGAGTTGAGCTCCTGCCTGACGACTAGTAAAAAGCCACCATCAACATAGCTCCGTTACTGTGATTCACCATGGCAACAGGGGAAAAACAGGAAGCAAACATTTTCTGGAGGGATAACACATCAACTCAGAGTTCAGAGTGTAGTTAAAAGTTTTTTTTCATCAGACCAGTGCTGTTTGTTAGTACCTTCACATTTGGATTACTTCCAGCAAATGGCAGGAAGTCTGCCAGCTGATTTTTGCTTGGTTAAAATCAGCTGGCAGACACGTCAGTTACACCACGTGACTTCTGATGAAGATTGCAGCAAGTAATTGAAAAAAGTCAAGGTTTGTTGAACCTCCTTTATGGAATAGTCCTCTGGAATGGATAGCACAGTATTACTTACATTACAGGTCATGAAGAACTTGGAGGCATCTTCACGCAGGTATACAGGAAGTGCATGAAGGATGAGGGCCCGTCTCATATTTACATCATGTTGTTCCTATGGACCAAAAATATCCATGACAATAGTATTGTATACACAAATACAAACCTTTATCATCCAAATTAATAACTTTGTATTGCAAATACTTTAATAACTCCCAAAGGAAAAAACTTAAAATTGTAAATCAAATTTTATGAAAACAGTTTTTATTAGGACTTCCTAAAATTGAAGCTGATTTGAATATGTGTTCATGGCATAATCCCCTAACCTCGGGGCACAGTTCAGGCACTTTAAAGTATGGCTGCTGTTTTACAATTGTTTCTGAATCATGCAAAGTTCAATATTCACCTGAAGGTCATACACCCTCATGAGCTTGGTTAGCTCCTCCGCTATCTTGCCCGTCATGGTGGCCTTGTCTCTGAATAAGGTTATGAGTTTCGGCGTGTATCTGTCCAGCTCCTTGTAGAATTGATTGCGCAGGTTAACATTGTTGATTCGGTGGAACTCTGCAAACACCTGTACATGGACACAATTACACAAATGTACAAAGAGGAATTATGAACAGAAATGTGAAGATACTTTAAGAAGTTTTCTGTTGGCAGATAGCAAAACAAAGTGCATTTGTATTAGGGATGTGTCAGAACCAAGTTAGAAATGGAAAGTTAAATGTCATTCTTTAAAACAGACTGTACAACATTTTATTTTTTTACCTGTGAATCCATAAGTAGGGCTGGTCATCTGTCACTCTCACCTTTTGTACCCCGATATCTGTACACAAGATGTGCAGAAAGATGATTTATTCATTTTCAAAAACATTTCTTAAATAATACATAATGCTAAATAGCAGGATTTAAATATACCAATTATAAACTAAATTACACTAATTATAGTAGAAATGGAAATGTTACAAAAATGAGCAAGTTCTTTATTAACAAGCAAAGCATCAAAATTGTGGGCTTTTAGAATTTCCAATTCGGTTATTGATGGTTTTTGTTGTTAACACAGTATTAAGAAAGAGCCCAAGTGATCAAAGTTTTTTTCCTGTGGACCCCACATTTCAAAATAACACAAAATAAAACCAAATTCACTGGAAGTATTTCTAAATATATCCTACCTTAACGGTTTAGAGATGATCTCACAACCACACACTTGAACCTACGAAGAGGCTGAATGAATGGGTCTACCTCCTGGGTTTGGATGTGGGCTGCCCCATGTAGGTAGCAGGTACATGTCTTGGACCTAGGGGGTATAGAGTGTGCATCGGGATTATGAATGGAGCGTGTCGTTATTGTTTGTCTTTCTGTGACTGAGGGTGAGGATGAGGGTGGGTCTGAATGAGTGTGTCTGTGTATGAATGTTTTAGTGTCAGGCTGGGACTTGGACTGCCCCCTCTCTGATACTTCTGAGGCTACCCAGTGTCGCGCTCCTGCCACGTGGCCCCCTGGTGGGTGTTCCTCTGCCTACGGGCGTGCTTGGGGCCCTCACTATCTGGGGCTGGGCGCTTGGGCGTTTGTCAGCTCGGCCTGGTGGCTGCCTGGTGGGGCTCGGGTCCTCTGGTCCTGTCAGGTCTGGACCTGAGGGATGGGCGTCCCCGGTGCCCGAGCCTCGGTGACCGGCCCTGGGGCTACGTCGGTGCAGCGGGCTCCGGCGGGGGCCTGTGTATTGTCGCTGTTGACCCCGGGGGGTCATTGTGTGTGGTCCCTGGTGGGGTTCGTCCGGTTCTTCCACTTGGTCGGATCTGGGGAGTGGACGAGTGGCTCGTCCTGTTCGGGTGGTCCTGGGGACTCTGGGCTCGGGGTCCTTCCTGGGGTCTTGGGCTTTGATCGCCCCTTCGTCTGTCTCGGGCTTTGGGGGGACGGGTCTCTGATGCTTCACAGTTGCTACTAAATGTTCTATTGGAGGAACCTCATTCACTTATGCATGCTCACAACCACACACAAATGGATGCAGGGATGTATAGTAGATGTATGTAGATGGGTATATAAATGAATATAAATATATATGTATGTATATTGTATATATATTTGTAGGTATGGGTATGTGTATTTATAGAAATATTTGCAAGGTCATGAATATTATCAGTCTTTATGCTTGTATGTTTCGTTGTTGTGTTCTGTCATGTGCTTTGCAGGATTGTGGACGGAGGTTTGGTGTGTTTGCCTTGTGCTCTTTCTGTGGACAATTGTTGTTTTGTTGTTTTGTTTTGTTTTGTTGTCTCACTTTCTCTTTTCTTTCTTTCTCTATAATAAAAAAAAAAAAAAAATACATATTGGAGTGAGAGGATGGCTATAAGGTGTGAAGGGAGGCCATCTATAAATGGAAAAAAAAAAAAAAAAA
>JBBPBX010077567.1:0-11908 GCA_038048925.1 Garcialebias charrua | reverse complement strand
ATGTACAGTATTACATATATGTATAATTGTATTGTATTTAAAAAGGGTTGAAACTGACTTTTGCGTCAATGTTATTAACAAGCCTAGTACTGCTACAATGCTACAACACACTACAGAGTGATTAATGAAAAGGCAAGAAGGTGAAGAAGAGCCAAACACAACACAAGACTGAACATTATGTGCATTTGAACACACAGACCAAGTGATCGTGTTTACCTTGATGGCGTGGTACAGAAACGCTCCATGCATAGCTTCTCTGATGGTTTCCATACCTCTGAAGGAGAAAGACAAGTTGGACAGACCTCCACTCACCCTGGCTCCAGGTAGAGTTTCCTTTAATACGAACACAAGAGCACAAAAATAATTTACTACATCTGAATCACTGGTGGAAATACTTAGCCAGAATAAACAGAGAGCAACATTAACAAGAAGTAAGCAGATGGGTGTTGCTGAGGGATTTAAATAGTTCATTTTTGTAGTTTACGAGACGAGTGTTTTAGGGACTGGAATTGAAAAGTGAATGCACGTAAACCTTAATGTTTTTCATGTAAGACAAACTGGTAGGAGTTGCTCTGTGTAGAAGAACAGAGGTACCGGTACTTTTCTTTGTTCTTATCTGTGGCATCAAGAGTGAAAGAGCAACTTCATTATGTAAGAATAAAAACAACTAAATCTATTGCAGTACTACACAAAGTCAGAGACTTATTAAATGATAAAGCTCTGTATTTGTTGTATAACACAATCATTGTTCTACACTTAATCTATTGTAATCAATTACAAAGCCTATTTTTGTTTTACAGAAAAGAGCTGTAAGAATTATCACTAGAAAACTTTACCGTCATCCATCAAGTACATTATTTTATCAACTGAAGTTATTGAAGTTCCATGATTTGGTAGATTATAATATTTTATCAATTATGTATAGGGCTCAGAATAACACATTACCCTTAAATATCCAGATACATTTTGTTAAAAGACAAAGTTGTTATAATCTCAAGGGGACAGAGAAATTTGTCAAACAAAAATTCCGAACTAGTTTAAAGGGACGGTCCACCTCAATCCAGGGAATTGGATTATGGAATGGTTTGGAGAGTGATGTTAAAAACACCAAGTCAATGTGTACATTTAGGAAAACGATCAAAACTGAATTGTTTAAAAAATGCATATGAAATAGCTTAAAGCTGCTATGTGTAAGTTTCTGTTGTGCTCCGGACTTAGAAATATTTTCAGCAGGGAAAAGCATTTTGCTCCCTCCCCCTCACAGCGATATATGGCTCTGAGGGGGAGACACAGTCCGTGCTCTGCTGAACTTGACTTCTGCTCCGCCTCCTGCTGCATGTCTGCTCGGAGCCGCTTCAATATTCTGTGTTTATATGTTAATAAAACGTTCTAAAAAATAAAATAAAACCATGAAGCACTGGTCCAGCAACACAAAAACAGCCTGAAATCAGCAGAGCTTCACGCAGCCACGTTGGACATGATTTAATTCGCTCGTGACTTCCTTATGTCTGTCAGTGAAGGATGAAGTGATCACTTGACTTTTGGCAAAAAAACAAAAGAAAAGTCCAGCTCTGGGATGAAGAAGGGATATTTAATACATTTGTGTCACATACAAAACAGTCCTGCATCGCTTTGCAATCCTTTGAATGAGAACGTGCGCGGCGCTGAGGCTGGGACAGGCGGGGGCGTGGGTTGGGGCGTGACAAACAACTCTGTTTTTATTGGCTGGTCATTGTCCGGGTCACTCTGTGTTTTTAGTGTTTTTATAAATGCTGATAGAGAAGCAAGGGGACTATAGTTTTTTTCAGAGATTACTTTGTCTAACATCAGTCTGTCAGTAGATAGTGACAGAGTGAAGAAATATGTTAAAAATATATTGTTAGAAAAGTTACAGACTGCATTACAAAGTTACATAGTGAACCTTTAATGTGTATTGTATTAGAGTTTACAAAAATTAGAGAGAGTTATTCATTTTGTTCTGTTACTTGAAGATTATTATTGCTTGAACTAATTGTTTGAAAAAAGTGGCAGATATAATAAGATTTCTTTCTTCTTTCTGGGGCTTTACGAACGGCCCGTAGGTACGGAACTCGTTCATAAGTCGGGGACTACCTGTATTTGCATTTTATTGCATGAAATAAATAATAATAATAATAATAATAATAATAATAATAATAATAATAATAATAAGTATTTGATACAACATAAAAACAGAACTCTAATTGGTGCAGAAACCTTTGTTTGCATTTACAGAGGTCAGACATTTCCTATAGTTCTTGACCAGGTCTGGACACACTGCAGCAGCAGGGATTTTGACCCACTCCTCCACACAGATCTTCTCCAGATTTTTCAGGTTTTGGGCCTGTTGCTGGCCAACATTGAGCTTGAGCTCCCTCCTAAGATTTTCTATTGGGTTCAGGTCTGGAGACTGGCTAGGCCACTCCAGGACCTTTAAATGCTTCTTACGGAGCCACTCCTTAGTTGCCTTGGCTGTGTTTTGGGTCATTGTCATGCTGGAAGACCCAGTCCCAGCCTCAATCCATCTTCAAGGCTCTTATTTAGGGAAGGAGGTTGTCGGCCAAAATCTCTAGACACATGACGCCATCCATCCTCCTTTCAATACAGTGCAGTCGTTCTGCTCTCCTTGTAGTAAAGCACCCCCAAAGTATGATGTTTCAACCCTCATGCTTCACAGTTGGGACGGTGTTCTTGGAGTTGTACTCATCCTGCTTCCTTCAAACACAGTGAGTGGAGTTGATACCAAAAAGCTCTATTTTGATCTCATCTGACCACTTGACTGTCACTGGATCATCCAGATGGTCATTGGCGATCTTCAAACGGGCCTGGACATATGCTAGCGTGATCAGGGGAATGGCTATGTCTGAGTGGTTAGAGCAGTTGTTCTCCAATGTAAGAGTTGGGGGTTCGATTCCACCAGCAATCACATGCCCAACTGTCCCTGGGCAAGACAGTGAAGCCTCATTGCCTCCGATGTGTGTACCATCGGTGTACGAATGTGATAAAGTACTGATTATTCTTTGTATAGATCTAGTAGAATGCTGTAGGAATGGGTAAATGAGGCACAGATTAGTGCTTTGAGTGTCTTGATGATAGAAAGGTGCTAGATAAGTACAGTCCATTTAACATTTCCGTGTGCCCTGCAGGATCTTAAACCAGGATGGTGTAGTGTGTTACTAATGTCTTCTTTGGTCCCAGATCTCTTCAGGTCATTGACCAGGTCCTCCCGTGCAGTTCTGGTGGTCCTGACCTTTTTCAGAATCATCCTTACCCCACGAGGTGAGATCTTGCATGGAGCCCTGCATGGACTGGGTCATCTTAACATTCTTCCATTTTCTAATAATTGCTCCAACACTGATTGCCTTCTCACCGAGCCGTTGCCTGTTGTCCTGTAGCCCATTCCAGCCTTGTGCAGGTCTGTAATTTTGTCCCTGGTGTCCTTAGACAGCTCTTTGGTCTTGGCCATGGTGGAGAGGTTGGAGTGTGATTGATTGAGTGAGGAGTCGTTTATACAGGTAACAAGTTTAAACAGGTGAAATTAATACAGCTAATGAGTGCAGAATAAGAAGAGACTTCTTAAAGAAAAACTAACAGGTCTGGGAGAGACAGAATTATTGCTGGTTGGTGATCAAATACTTATTTCATGCAATAAAAATGCAAATGAATATTTAAAAATCTTATACAGTAATGTGAGTTTTTTTTTTCTTAGATTCTGTCTCACAGTTGAAGTGTACCTAAGAAAAAGAAAAAAAAAGAGACGTCTCCATTCTTTGTAGGTGGGAAAAAAATTGCACAATCAGCAGTGTACCAAATACACACACACACATACACACACACACAGAGTCCGACAGATATATCGGTAGGGCCGATATTTTAGGCCAATATAGGCGTTTGGGGACCCATCGTATCGGTGATACAGTGATCAGATGCTCCTACTGGTTCCAGGAATCAGTCTCAAGCTCAGAGGTGACAGGACCTTCTCTGTTGCAGGTCCAAGACTGTGGAACAATTTACCATTACATGTCAGGCAGGCTCCCACTCTCACTGTTTTTAAGTCTCACTTAAAAACCCACTTTTATTCCCTGGCTTTTGACACTGAACTGGTTTATAATCCTGTCTGTATTCTACAATGTTAGCCTTTTAGTTACCTTTTTTCCATTTGGGTCTATGTTTTTATCCTGTGTCCTTTGCTTGCTTGTTTTTGCTCTGCAGCACTTTGGTTGGCCTTGCTGCTGTTTTAAGTGCTTTATAAATAAAGTGGTATGGTATGGTATGGCGTAATTTTCCCATTATGCACAGATATGAACACTTCTAATCTTCACCCCAAAAATGCTAGCAGCCAGCCATAATGGTAAATGGAGCTTACTTATATAGCGCCTTCCAGCCCCCTATGAGGGGCCCCAAAGCGCTTTACAGCCATCCACCCATTCATACACACATTCATACACCGGTAGCGGTGTAATTGTACAACATATCCAGCAGAGGGCACATGAAGGCTACTTTCAAGTCATGGCTGTTCCCTTTAAGTTTCCCTTTCAGCGCAGCCGAAGCAGGGAGCAATGCTGTGTAGTGTATTTTACTGAATAGAGCATGATAAGTTTATTTTAACTGAACTGTAAAATAAAAATGATATAAAATATAATATATAAGAGGACACTTACTTGGGCTGCTGGCTACCTATACTGTACTGTGGATATGTTTGTGATGGCAAACATATTTAGTAACTTGGACAAATGTACAACTACTGTACCTTTAAAAATAATTTTGCATTGTCATTTTCTATTAGGAGTCTGTGACATATACCTTGATAAGCCTGGTAGCCCTGATGAAGTTCACAGCATAGCAGTTGTGCTCCTCCATGCCTGTACCGATAGTTAGGATGTTGGGGTCAAAAATGATGTCATTGGGATCAAAGCCCACCTTGTTAACCAGCAGTTCGTAGGCTCGAGAGCAGATCTCCACCTTGCGGTCTGTCTCTGTGGCCTGGAGAGTGAAGCATCATCAGTAATTGTGTATTTGTGTTTGACAATGTGCAGGGCCGTCTCGTCACCTGTCCCTCCTCATCAAAGGCCATGACCACCACAGCAGCCCCGTAGCGCTTCACTGTGGCTGCTCTGAGCAGAAACTCCTGCTCTCCTTCCTTCAGGCTGATGCTGTTAACGATGCACTTCCCCTGACAACATTTCAGCCCCGCCTCGATCACAGAGAAGTTGGAGGAGTCGATGCACAGAGGAACCTGAGGAGGAGAGGCCACAGCTTAAGGACAATCAGGGTGTGAAAGAATATTGAACAGGGTACTGAAGTCTGTTTTTGAACTTGTTTTAACTAAACGCACATCAACGGCCACATTTCATGTCAGAAAAAGGCTACGGTCACACTACAGGTCCTAACACTCAAATATGATTATTTAACTGAGATCAGGTTTGTTTGTGTGTGTGCGTGTGTTTTCACACTACTGTATAGTTTAAAATGTGAACACCATCAGACTCCAGTGTAAACAGTCTACGACCCTGAAAAGACCCACATTCACAAGACATGCTAAAAGGACTAAACTTGTAGAGAAACTTTCTGTCCAACCAGTATACAGTACTCAAGAGTGCTTTACAGCACAAGCTGTGCGCACAGTTACACATTCATTCATTCAACCTTTATTTATACAGGTTAGTCCCAGTGAGCCTCGGGGACTCATTTACAAGAGAGACCTGAATTTTAACAAAGACTGATGACAACAGTGGACAACAACAACAATACAAATCATAAAGGATGTGTACAAATGTAATGTTTTTTTAACAAATGAAAATAAAATATTAACTAAAAGGATAATTAAAAGGGAAAAGGTAGCAAAAAAAAACCAGCTAGATTATAAGGTGGTGTAGAAAACTAAAAACAGGAACATGTCTGCATTGGTTCTTGCCAGGAACTTAGCAGATGTTTAAAGCCACTTAGAGAGGTCAAGGTCGAGAGCTTCAGATCTTTTTGTAAAATATTCCATGAAACAGGAGCGGAGTAGGAGAAGACCCTTTGTCTAGTTCAGTCCTCACTGACGGAACACTGCAGGTAATCATGTCCTGAGAGCGCACGCTGTAGCTGCACTCACACAGAGACATGTAGGAGGAGATGTATGAGGGCAGCAGACCAAGAAGTGATTTAAAGATGAAAATGTACCAGTGGAAGAGTCTGTGTGAAGTTAATGATGTCCAGTTAACCAGTGAATACAGGGTGCAGTGGTGGGTACGATAATCACAACCAGTTATGAATCTTAGTGCACCATGATAGACAACATCCAACATCTGCAGGATGCACCATGATAGACAACATCCAACATCTGCAGGATGCACCATGATAGACAACATCCAACATCTGCAGGATGCACCATGATAGACAACATCCAACATCTGCAGGGTGCTTGTAGGAGCATTCATGTAGAGAATGTCACCGTAATCAATGGAGGGAAGGAAAGTCACAGATACAAGGCGTTTCCTAACATTCAGTGATAGACATGATCTGTTTCTGAAAAAGAAACCCAGTTTAACTTTCAGTTTCTTCACTAGGTTTTCCACGTGGAGTTTAAAAGAGAGATGTGAATCGACCAGTATACCCAGATATTTGTAGGAATCAACAAACTCAATAGGGACACCATTTGAAGATAAAATCAGAGGAAGAACTTCTGGGAGCGACTTCCTGTTTGAAAAAAGAGGAGGTTGGTCCCAGCAGCTCTTCCTCTGATTTTTTCCTCAAATGTTGTCCTTACTGAGTTTTTCTCATGCGTCCTTCCACGACTTTGCACTGCTTTTTCATTAACACACACATCCACACAAGCATCCGTACGGCACTCTACTACATCTCTACAAATATAATCTGAATGAATTATTTAGAGACTAATTAGTGCTTTACATCAGATGTCCCCAACCTTTTTCGCACCAGAGTCTGAAGGTCCTACCCCAGAGAATTTTGGATAAAATAGATGCCATTTCCTGCATTCTGGTGTATTTTACAAAGTTTTTTTATTTAAATTTTTTACAGTAGATTAACATGAAACAAAAGATGTAAACTCATTATTGAAATGACTGCAAAGCTGCAGCTCTGAGGTAAGGGGCGTTCACTTCAGGACAAAATGAGGTCGCTGATTTGTCAGTTGCTTAATTGTCAGTTATAATCATTAACATTAAAAGAAACAAACATTTGAATTATATCAGTCTGTGTGTAAGGAATGAACAAGTTTCACTTTTTGAATGGATTTACTGAAATAAATTAACAATTTCACAATATTCTAATTTTATGACCAGCACTTTTATTTCAAATGTACTTTTAATCACTTTATGTGTGATTTATACGTGTATTGAGTGCAGGGTCATTTCTCATGTAATTAATATCCCACACTGGGGTCAGATGTGTCTCATCATCATCCTCTTTGCTCTGCAGTGATTCACACATCAGTACACAAAAGTGCAAGAACTTATGCATAGTGCAAAACTGTATTTATGTTTGTGTTTTTTAATAAAATTGTCCATGACTTTTAACTTTTAGGGGCGGATATTTTATTTTAAGAGCAGAAGCATAAATGTGAAGGAACAGCTCTGATGTGAATTCAAAATAGTTCAAGACAACACGTTCGTGCTCTGATGTGATCATAGGAAGCTTTGTTTAAAATTATAGTTTTATTTAGTTAATATAGTTTTACGGTCACTCTTTGTCAGGCGGGTTGAAAAATATGCAGTGTAATCCTTCACATGTGCAGACACGGCCGCACGACTCCTCCTGTCTGCTCCGGACCACGCAGCTAAATGACTCCACCTGAACGGGCAGTGTAGAACCAACCTAAACTGAAACTTACCACTTGTGTATGTTGACCTGTGTCAAGAGTGAGTCATTGACAGATGTGGTGGAGAGAATCTAGTGATTTTTCAAAATAAAAGTTTTTTTTCTTCTTCTGTGTGGCCCGGTACAAATTGACCCGCGGCCCTGTGGTTGGGGACCACTGCTTTAAATCACATTCAGACAGTAATGGGACACACATCAGAGGCTATGAGGGGTTCAGGGTCTTGCTCAGCGAAACTTCAACATGTGACTGCATACTAGTGAAGTCAAACCCTCAACTCTCACATTGAAATTCAGCTTGAAAATAATTTTCACCACAAAACCTAATGAAGTCTGAAACCTCCCATTCTTTGAACTGATTAGATCCATCAACGGTGTCATACTACAATAAGATCAGCAACGGTATTACAAGATTCACAAATGCATAAACAGTTTTTCAAATGTCTACATTTCAATTTGCAAAGGTAGGAATGTTCTGTGCATACAAATGCCACAACGTCACAAATACATGCCACAAGTCACCTTCTGTGGACGAATTAGTCACCAGGAGCGCACAGATTAGTTTGCATGGGAATTTGACTTTTGAGACTTCCTTGCCACTCCTGATTCACAAATCTGCGTTCAAGACTCTCGATCAAGACAGTCAAGACACGTGTTCAGGACAGAAGCTCTTGGCTTATCACCTGGCTTCCTCCCGCACGACGTCTGGTGCGAGTGAGCAATCAGTGGCTTCTGGTCCAGTTGCAGAACTTCAAAAAGTAAGTTAGCAACAGACATTGTGGAGCTGGGCTCGGGCGTCTCGGTGATGCCAAGGATCTTAACGTTGCACCTTCTCATGCGTCCTTCCACGACTTTGCACTATTTTTTCAGCCCGTTTATCTCATCCTTCAGAGTCGTCACGGTGCTGCGCAGAGTCTCAATTCGTCCGTCCAGGTGGACAGTCCAGTTTCTAGATCTGTAACACTTAGTTTCATCTGGTCGCTGTGGTGCTGTTAGCCAGCTCTGCTCTCACAGTTTGAAGCTCACCCTTAATAAAGGTGCGATGTGAGGGCAGCCTTCATCTCCAACCTAATCACTGCTAGAGTTCTGTTTTAATATAGGCCAGAATGTCCGTCTTTAGGTCTGACAGGTCTGTCTCTCTGGGATCGGGTGGGGGCATAGCCGGGTCTCCGGCGTTGGAAGTATCCCAGCCCGAGGAGGCGCTAGGCCCTGTGGCTGCAGAACTCGCATATTTATATTTCTTTAATTCAGACGCCATATTCAAGCTTTACCGAGTTAATCACACACCGACAACGAATGGTAGATCATCCAGGGGCAGCACATCTTTGAAGCTGCAGTCCCTTGTACACTTCTGTCCATCTTTAGGACGGCTGTACGAAAGTAATTTTGTTGTAGTTCACTGTACAAGGATAATTCAGTTCAATTCAGTTTATTTATATAGTGCCAAATCACAACAGACGTTGTCTCAGGGCACTTTACAGGAACATTCACATACAAAAGCCAATTAGTAAAGTTCTCTATCTAAGGAAGCAGCAGACACATTGAATCTTCACTTTGATGCAGTCTTTCATCCTGAGCAAGCACAAAGGAGATAGTGGAAAGGAAAAACTCCCTTTTAAAAGGAAGAAACCTCCAGCAGAACCAGGCTCAGGACAAGCAGCCATCTGTTTTGACTGGCTGGGATAATAAAAGCATTCTGATTCTGGTTCAATGGAATGGCAGCGAGAGTATCTTCAAGTGAGGCGGTTTGTAGGAAGCATTAGCGGGAGCCCAAGTCAGTACACCTTACCCCATCGCAGCCATCTTGTCCTCTGGTTTTTAATTAATGTTTTTCCTTTTGAGCATATGGAAGGCTCGTTTAATGATTTTTTTTTTACTGTCGTCACATGATGCAAATTGATTTGATCTAAATGGGTTTTAGAAATCTGATTTAATAAGACAGAAGAGATTCCTTAAAAGAGATTCATGCCCTATGTTTACTAAAGGAGACTTTGACTAATTTCATTTTCTTTCCTATGAGCTAAACTATGAGAAACATTTATTTGAGGTTGTGTTTGAACTCTTTCTGTTTTGTTCCCCTAAGAGGATCTGGGGAAAACTTATGATTCGAAGTTTCCAGAGTGGGGATCCATCTGGCCCCGAATTCCAGAGCATGTCAGGTCACGACCTCAGGACATTTTCACTCACTGTTGATGAACACCTATGGACCTCTGCAAAACTCTGCAGACTTCAGACCTGAGACGGTTGCCAAGATTCAGGGAACGTGATGTGGAGTCCAGTTCAGGGTAAGAGATACTGCAATAAGGGTGCATTGGAGCTGAACTAAGATGAGATCCAGAAACATGAAAGATTTTTGTATCTGCCAACTTTGATCTGTTCCGAATCTGTGAGAACTGTCTGGACTCCCAAGGTGAGGTGAGGTGAAACCAGTCCCTGGAGGCAGATGAGATGTGGTGAGGAAGCCTAATAAGCCAGAGGTGATTAAAAAAACAAGGCTTTTTGACCACTGACTGAAGGGGCACTTCAGGTCCAGACCCTCCTCACATGGAACTTAAAAAACTTCACATAAATTGAGTAATTTATGTTTTTTAAAACAGAGCTATGCTGGTTGGAGATAGAAGACTCACTTAGTTAACCATAATAAATTGGTTGAGCCACTTTTGACTGCAGAGTGATCATCTGACGCTTGGCTTGAGCCATCACTGAGCTACCGTTGTTGATCAGCTGTGGCAAACATCTTTAATCAGATCGACTCCAAACAATAATCAGTGGTAGATGTCCATCCATGACCCTTAGGTCAGGCATTTCATGAGATATTTTACTAACACACACATGTACAAACATGGGAAAAAACATAAATGCAATACATAAAATAACTTACTACGTACTATTATTAAACAGATGACAAAGAAAACAGTAAAAAAAACTAAGAGTACGTGTGCAGGAACAAGGGATAAACATTCGTTTTTCAAGTTTCTTAAGTTGAATTTTTTTGTTTGTCTTACCCGTGAAATATCTGGCTCAGAGGCAATGAAGTTACAAAATCTGGTCATAGCCGTTGGTCCATCCAGCATGCCCTCATCCATGTTGATGTCCAAGATCTGAGCTCCCATCTCCACCTGGGTCTTGGCGATGCTCAGAGCCTCCTGAGGAAGTAACACAAAAACACAGCCCCAAATGTTTTATAACACCAGCCTAATAAATCTGTTTTTGTGATTTTATTATTAATAATCATGACCACCTCATATTGTCCAGCCATGATCAGTTTGGCAAACCTGCGGGACCCGGCCACGTTGCAGCGCTCGCCGATGTTTACAAAGTTGGTGAACGGGCCAATTCTGAATGGCTCCAAACCTACAAGTTGAAACAAAGGATTAATTCACACTGCACGTTACAGAAACAGGAAAAACTTATTTTCCCTTTACAGAGCAAAAAAAAAGTTATTTAAAAAAGACAAAATCTTTGCTTCTTCGAAACTGATTCAAGTATCAATTTACAAATCTCTCTGTAATAGTTTTTTTTACATTTTATCACCAGCCACAGAAAGACTGAGGTGAAATATGTTTGACCTGTGTGATTTTCTGTCAATTAGCAAAATATTTAATTAACTATAAAAACATATTTTAACTAAACATTTAGGTTTTCTGATTCCAAAGTGGCACTTGTGAATTTATGTGCTCCTGATGGAGATGATGGATCTTTTTCTTAGACTGGTTTTCTTACTGCTGCAGGATTTTACTATAAATGATTTGATTATTGTTTCCTACAGCAAAGTGAAGAGGAGACATGTAAATGTTCTCCGTCTGTCCATTTTGATGGGTGGCTGCAAGATCCATATATATACCACTCCCCAATAGATGGCCTGTGATCGGAAGATCGCCGGTTCAAGCCCCGGTACCGACAACATCAAAAAATGTGGGTGGAAAAAGGTGAAACACCCACACCTGCCTCCACCCTCATTCGCCCCACTCTGGGCCCCTGAGCAAGGCCCTTAACCCCCACCATCTGCTCCCTAAACAGGTCTCTCTTGAAAATGAGTTATCGTGGCTCAATGAGACTACCTGTATAAATA
>JBBPBX010077566.1:0-16836 GCA_038048925.1 Garcialebias charrua | reverse complement strand
TTATGACACAGGATGTTATGATCCACAGTGTCAAAAGCTTTAGACAGGTCTAAGAAAAGTGCAGCACAATAGTCCTTAGCATCCAATGCTTCAACAACATCATTCAGAACCTTCAGAGAAGCAGTTGTTGTGCTGTGTTTTTTCCTGAAACCAGATTGATGAAGAGGTAAGATGTTAAATGAGTCCAGATAGTTTTTGATCTGAGAGTTTATCAGTTTTTCTAGAACCTTGGCTAAGATGCAGAGTTTAGAGATCGGTCGATAATTGTTCAATGAGGTGGGGTCACCTCCCTTCAGCAAAGGAAGAACAAAGGCTGTTTTCCAAGCATCCGGAATGGTGTTTTGGCTTATGGACAGATTAAAGATGTGGGTCACAGGGACTGTGATGATATGAGCAGCAAGCCTTAAGAAGTAAGGTGGAAGTTCATCTGGACCTGCAGATTTTTTAGGATCAAGATCATTTAAAGGAGAAATGTAATCAAATCTGAAAAAATCGATACAACAAGAATTTCATATAGTAAACAACACACATAAACATACTTAGTATGCTTTTTTCAAGTCAGTAGCTTAAAGAAATAGTTTTTTACATTTTTCCTGCTACATGCTGAAGTGCAGTGATTTCTGTAGTCATTTTCTGGACGCACTTTTATGACACAATTAAGACCTCCTTTGCTATCTTACAATAACACTGAAGCTATAAACCCATCATTACTGTCCTCCTGTCTGTCATTTAAAATGGAAGCAGAAGACTTTTTTGAATCTGAAGGATATCACTTTAGTTTGTCAAAAACAGTTTGGTGATTTAGTGCATTAATGGGCATTTCTATCCTGGAAATACGAATAGCTGTGCGTTAGCCGCCGCATGCTAACGTTAGCATGCTAGCGCCGTATGCTAACGTTAGCATGCTAGCGCCGTATGCTAACGTGGAAATGGGGGTGTTGAAAATGTCCTGAAACAGTTACCAATGTCTTGTTAAGCTCTGTCTTCCCCAGAACATAGTAGGATCTAAAATGATTTTTAAAGATGAAGGAGCAAGTTGAAACATGTCCTGAAACAGTTACCAATGTCTTGTTAAGCTCTGTCTTCCCCAGAACATAGTAGGATCTAAAATGATTTTTAAAGATGAAGGAGCAAGTTGAAACATGCTGTCTCCCTCCTTGCTAGCAGGGAGCTGCCTGGCTAACTAACTACGGTGGCCCTACACGGCCAAAATTCTACAGCGGCCGAATGCACAGGAGCGGTAAAAATACAATATAAATTTTAAAAAAAGTTTTAAAATCGATTTTGGGGCTTTTAGAATCGATTCTGAATCGCCAGGACTAAGAATCTTGATTCTTTAAAAAATAGATTTTTTTTGCTGCATCCCTAATTGCTACACACTGAAACCTTTTTGTCCACAACTAGATACACACACTAATATTACTGTATGAGGGACGACCATTGCACTGCCTATGTCATATTCAGGGGACGGAGAGCAGGCAGGGGGAGGGGGGTCAAAAACACCAGATGAGAATTTTTTCACTTTGCAAAGTCTAAATTTGAGTTAGGATGACATTTTTGACTTGTGAAAATTTCTCAACAAGCTTATTTTATGCTTTTCATTAGATTACTATTAGCTTAAAAACACTTTTCATTTCTCCTTTAACAGTTTATTTACCTCACTGACTGAGAACGGAGAAAAAGAGAAGGTGTGATTAACAGATGGTTGACTTGTAGGAGGGATTTGATTTGTAGAAGTTTGATTATTAGATAAAGTGGCTGATTTTCCATTTGTAACTGTGTCAAATAATGAACTAGAAGCAACAAAATGTTTATTGAAACAGTTCAGGATCTCGTGCTTATTTGACACAGGAACAGAGTCAACAAGAAATTGTGATGGGTGATATATATGATGATATATATCGTTATCGTGATATAAAAAGGTCCATATCGTGATATATGATTTTTTCCATATCGCCCAGCACTAGTCTGAGCTGAACTTTTCCTTAATAAATGCACGTACTGGTCAAATCAGCTGAATTAAAAAAAATAGTTTAGCTACGTCGGTGCTGCGAAGCGTGCACGCGCAGCGAGTGGATACGCTTCATTTCTTTAAAATTTAACGAGATAAACGCCTAAAAAATATATTTGTTTGCTGACATTATAGCAAAAGTGTTTCTGAGCTTAACTTTTCCTTAATAAATTCACGTAATGGTCAAATTTGTTGGATTTAAATTGTTTCGCTATGACTGTATTCCAAAAGGTCGCGCGCGCTGCGAAAATAAATGATAAATAAATCGAATTTTAGCTCAAACATCTCCTACAGCTAATACATTGTAAATGTCTGTAAGTTTTATCTAAATCTGTCCTGTGGTTCTTGCTAGCGGCCGAAAGTGGTACTGCTCCATTTTTTTCGTCAGAATGAATGGAAACTGTCATATCTCAGCCAAAAATTGGTCTAAAAATATGGGAAAAATCCATAAATATGTCGCTTCGCCCCATAAGTCGCAGGACATGAAAATTAGTTGTTGTTTTTTTTACTGCAACTTATATGCCGGAAAATACGGTAGTACATGACTAACCCATCCTCAGTTCACACCTTAATCCTAAACCTAACCCCACAACAAGTTTTCTCCTTATGGGCACCCGGCTTTGGCCCACATAAAGACCAGCTGGTTCCCACAATGTGAGATTTTTTTTTGTAAACTTGGTCCCTACAAGGAAACCTGAACCAGAAACGCTGTAACTGACGCAGAGAGAAGAAGAAGGAGTTTTTTTTGTAAACTTGGTCCCTACAAGGAAACCTGAACCAGAAACGCTGTAACTGACGCAGAGAGAAGAAGAAGGAGCTTCACAGCAAAGAGGGAGACGTGGGCCGGACTGCGAATGCCTCATGGGTTTCTTTTTTTTTTTAAAACTTTATTGAACTATTGAACATACAGAACAAAAGTACACAAATAGAACAACAAATGACAATCTCAAATTACAATGATACATATAAACATGTACAAATATCTACTATCATACCTCCTAAGGTCAATATATTCTTAAACGAATTATCATGCCTGTATAATTAAAGGTTGAATGAATGAATGAATCATATTAATCATCGTAAATTTAAATTTAGGTAATAGTCTTATTTGAAAGTTTGCAAATATAGTAAATTAAACAACCACATAACTAACAATCTACATTGGGTTGTGTTTACTTCCCTCGGTGAAAACAGGAGATTTAAGATCTGAAGCAGAGCTCATCAGGCTGGTTCACCCTGAGGCTGCTGGGAGTTTGAGTCCAGAGACAGTTTAATGTAGTTTTATGACCCGTCTGTTTCTCTTTGTGGCGTCTGAAAAACGCGCTGCAGCTCAGCGTTCAAATTCAAACGTTAAACCGTCACACGATGCTTGTGTTTTCATTTATTCTTTAAATACATTCTAGTAAAAATAATCGGACGTATTCTGTCTTTTCTTGCAGAGCCGCGACTCCTTCTCACACCAAAGAAGCAAAACCTGTAAAAGAACCGGCTCTGGGTGTTCCGTGAGTACAAACGTTTTCTTTATTTAAAGTTTACCGTACGAGATTTAAAAAGTGACTGAATGGAAAAAAACTCTGAGAATAATTTCAACCTGCAGTTCAATGACCATAATGGTTTATTCTGCCACCTGCAGGACAGGTTAGAGATTAAAATATATTTGTTTTCAAGTTTATTTTTTACAAAATATTCAAACATAAATAGTTTGTTTACGTAGCAGCTGTCGTGGGAAATCACAAAGTGCTTCGCAGTAAAATAAAAATAGGAGAGACTGAAAACGTTCTTGAACCAAAAGCTTTAAAATAAAATAGTTTCCACCGGCGTGAAACAGGATCAGTCCTGGTTTATGACGTAAAAAGATTTAATTTCAACCTGAAGACTGAGAGGATCCATCCAGCAGGTTTTTAAATCTGGTCGGAGGACTTCATAACAGATTCTGGTTACTTCGTTTGATTTTACCGGGTCAGAAATGGTAAATGGACTGTACATATACAGCTCCTTTCTGTCTTATCAAGACACTCAAAGCTCTTTACAACAACCTGTGCCTCATTTAAACAGCATCTACTAGATCTATAATCAGAGCTTTATCACATTCATACACTGATGGGACACACATCAGAGGCAGTGAGGGGTTCAGTGTCTTGCACAGGGACACTTCAACATGTGACTGCTGGTGGAATCGAACCCCCAACTCTTGTATTGGAGGACGACTGCTCTAACCACTCAGCCACAGCCGCCTCGCACTGAGGAGCTCGACTGTCCTGAAAACAAACAGCAAAATTAAAAAATAAATTCTGAAAATGAGAGGAAAGACATGATAAGTTCTTCACTTCTGTGTGGAGAACATTTCTCTTTGCAGAAGTTGCAGTCGAGTCCCGTTGGCGCCATGACGTCGGGCTGTCGCGATAAACAATAAATCAATGAATTGCATGATGAATTAAAATTATCAACCTCCTTTTCATTTATCTGCTTTATCGTTTCTTCGTGTCTCTCTTTCTGCTGAAGACGCTGGATGATAAAAGGCTCAGGTGCTCTGACCCCTCCCTTTCTCTTTTCTCTTTAAAATCTGTTTTAATGGACGATTAAACGCAGCTAAACTGAGACGCTAAGCTACGGGCTAAGCTAACAGGCCGACCTCAGGAAACCTCCGTCTTGTCGAAGCTCCAAAATTCACGGTTGAAACCCGTGCCTTCGTCTAAAAAGTTGTTTTTCTCTGCAAAAAGAAGCTGAGAACTTGCTTACTGATTAAAAAAAAAATTTAATTAAAAGCTTTGTGTGAAAAATGCTAAAGAGCTCAAACCACACCTAGCGTCCGCCATGTTGAGAACCAAAGAAAGACAGCCCATGTCACGTCAAGTGGCCTCCCTCCCATTTTTCTTAATGAGACACGCTGCTCGCTTCCTCACTATCCATCCTTCACTTCAAACATTTCTTCTTAAATTTGACAATACAGTAATTACTAATTATTGTCAAATTTCAAACAATATTATCATTTATCGCAATAAATTTTGAGACTATTAATCTCCCAGCAAAATTTGTTGTGACAGGCCCAGGTTAACGCGGTTCTCGTTAGGCCTCGTTATGTCTCGTTAGATCTCGTTCGGCCTCGGTCGCTCATTCGGTCTCGTTCAGCCTCGTTAGGTCTCGTTCGGCCTCGTTAGGTCTCGTTAGATCTTGTTCTGCCTCGGTCGGTCTCGTTCAGCCTCGTTAGGTCTCGTTCAGCCTCGTTCGGCCTCGTTCAGCCTCGTTAGGTCTCGTTCAGCCTTGTTAGGACTCGTTCGGTCTCGTTCAGTCTCGGTCTATGGAGACAGGACGATGACGAAATGGGCGTGGACAAATACAGAAGGGGCGTGAACAAATACAGATCTCGCGAGAGCAAATACATGCCTCGAGGGAGCAAATTACTCTCGTGCGAGCGCAAATCAGCCCTGCGCGCGCAATGGGGATGAGCGCGAGCGTAGAAAAGAGATCCAAGCGCGCGCACGTGCGCTCGGAGGACAACTACATGCTCTCGCGTGCAAAATGTATCTACTGACAGACTCTCCCTCTCGCTCACGGTTCAGACTTTTGGCAGCCAGTGGGAGGATCCAGACCACGACACATGATTGGCTGCAGTCTTCCTGTCCTCTGTGATTGGGTGTAACACTTCCTGAACCTGAAAATGTAAAATACTGTAAATAGATACCTCTGGACTATTGAGAATGAACTTTCTTGTTAAATAAATAGATTTATCTAAATATACTTCAAGTACATTGTTATAAAATATATTTTGTTGCACTTTATGAAGTACTATTTTTTGCTAAATATAAAATACATTTCAATCAAATATATTTCTAAAAGGAATCTTCATATAAACTTTTTAACTGCACGTTTCATTCAACCTTTATTTATGCATCTCATTGAGCCTCGAGGACTCATTTACAAGAGAGACCTGGCTACAAACAAAGAATGATGACAACAGTGACAACAATAGACAGTTATGAAAGAGGCATACAGATTTTTTTTAACAAATTAAAATAAGATGGCAAAAACAGCTAGATTATAAGGTGAATGTGGAAAAGTAAAAACAGGAACTTTAGAACAATGTGTGTGATCACTGGTCAGTGGAAGTTCTGCTGGACTTCTCATTTGGTTCTGGGCGATGAAAACAAATGGTTGGAACCTCCTTCAGTCTCACACGGCCTGACTGTGTCTTTGTGAAGTGCCCTCTCACAAAATGTGCCTGTAGGGTGATACTAGTTTATTTCCTTGCACATTTCTTTCACAGATAAACATTTTGAGCCCTGATTAAAAATGTTTGTGCAGATTAAAGGTGGTGTGACATGATTTTGTAACTATGCATAAAATTGCCCAACATAAATATCTTTTATCATTCAACTATGTTCGTTTTTGCAAACAAACTTATAAATATATTTAATTTTGATTTAAGATTGATTTTAAACTTCGCACCGTGTTTATTCATGGGAAATCCGATTACACACGAATGCACCATCTGTGACGTAGTGTGAGGCAGAGGGCTCAGGTCTCTTTAATAGCGGACAATTTAAAACCTGACATATTTATCAATCTATGTGAAGATTTGAGTTATTTGTCTTCAGTTGTGGGAAGCAGAAAATTGTTTGGGTGATGGAACAAGAAACAGCAGGATCTAATTTAGGACTGATGCTGTATGAGACTTACCATTCAGCCTGAACTTCAGGTGGAGGGAGGCGGGGGTCCAAGGGTGCAGCTTTGTTGCATCCTTCACAAAGTATTTCATCTTTTGGGTCAAATCAATTTTAAATCAAAATTATATATATATATATATATATATATATATATATATATATATATATATATATATATATATATATATATATATATATATATAGGTTTGTTTGCAAAAACAAACATAGTTGAACACAAGATACTGTATTTATGTTGAGCCATTTTATGAAAAGTTAAAAAATCATGTACGTAACAAATCTGTCATTAAATAATACAAATACATGTGTGTTGTTATACTGTACAGTATAACATACACTGTGTGTATGTTATACTGTACAGTATATACATGATACACACACACATTGTATTAATATACCGGTACATAATATTTGAACACTGCAACATTGTCAGATTAGAACTATCAGTTTGTTTTGATTTTAGGTCCCCTGTTACTCTCATGTGAATAAAGCAGTGGGATAATGTCTGTACAGAAAATATTCTATAACACAAGTTCATCTTTTGGGTATTACTACTGTTCTGGAAGTTGGAAATGTCTTAATAATTTAGTTTGAAAATGAAGAAAAAAGAAAACTTCCACAGTTTTGATCTATCTGTATTTTATTTTGAAGGAGAATTTTGAGTTGGCAGTGCATTGTGGGGTAGCAGCAGTTATAGTTATATATTATATATACTGTACTGTAGTTATATATTGAAGCTCTTGGCCCTGACCTCTCTGGATGGTTTTCAGAATCTGTTGGAATCCTGGCAAAAACCAATGCAGATATGTTCCTGTCTTTGATATTTTTTTGTACATCTACCTTGTAATGTTTTTGCAACTTTTTCTTTCCTTTTGTTTATTGTAATATATTTGTATCATTGATGTTCATCATTCTTTAGTTTGTAGCAGGTCGCTTTCGTAAATGAGCCCTCGAAGCTCAATAAGATTTACCTGACTAAATAAAGGTTGAATGAATAATAGTTAGGAAAACGTTTTTGCAGAGAGAAAGCCTGTCTGTTAATGTATAAATTTCACCTCTTGAGTCATCAATCTTTTCTCTCACCTCCAAAAGCAATGGCTGTAAGTTCGCCATCTTATTTTAATTTGTTAAAAAAAATCTGTATGCCTCTTTTAACTGTCTATTGTTGTCACTGTTGTCATCATTCTTTGTTTGTAGCCAGGTCTCTCTTGTAAATGAGTCCTCGAGGCTCAATGAGATGCATAAATAAAGGTTGAATGAAACGTGCAGTTAAAAAGTTTATATGAAGATTCCTTTTAGAAATATATTTGATTGAAATGTATTTTATATTTAGCAAAAAATAGTACTTCATAAAGTGCAACAAAATATATTTTATAACAATGTACTTGAAGTACATTTAGATAAATCTATTTATTTAACAAGAAAGTTCATTCTCAATAGTCCAGAGGTATCTATTTACAGTATTTTACATTTTCAGGTTCAGGAAGTGTTACATCCAATCACAGAGGACAGGAAGACTGCAGCCAATCATGTGTCGTGGTCTGGATCCTCCCACTGGCTGCCAAAAGTCTGAACCGTGAGCGAGAGGGAGAGTCTGTCAGTAGATACATTTTGCACGCGAGAGCATGTAGTTGTCCTCTGAGCGCACGTGCGCGCGCTTGGATCTCTTTTTTACGCTCGCGCTCATCCCCATTGCGCGCGCAGGGCTGATTTGCGCTCGCACGAGAGTAATTTGCTCCCTCGAGGCATGTATTTGCTCTCGCGAGATCTGTATTTGTTCACGCCCCTTCTGTATTTGTCCACGCCCATTTCGTCATCGTCCTGTCTCCATATCGGTCTGTCTCGTTCAGCCTTGTTAGGTCTCGTTCGGTCTCGTTCAGCCTCGTTAGGTCTCGTTCAGCCTCGTTAGGACTCGTTCGGCCTCGGCCGGTCTCGTTCAGCCTCGGTCGGTCTCGTTCAGCCTCGGTCAGTCTTATTCTGTCTCATTCTGTCTCGTTCAGCCTCGTTGGATCTCGGTCGGTCTCGTTCAGCCTCGTTAGGTCTCGGTCTGCCTCGTTAGATCTCGTTCAGCCTCGTTAGGACTCGTTAGATCTCGTTAGATCTCGTTCGGCCTCGGTCGGTCTCGTTCGGCCTCGTTAGGTCTCGTTAGATCGCGTTAGGTCTCGTTCAGCCTTGTTAGGTCTTGTTAGTCTTGTTGTTAGGTCTTGGCAATTTTGGTCCTGTGTATGTCCTGTACATATTGCAGTTCTGACAATAAAGTTGACTTTGACTTTGACTTAGATCTCGTTCGGCCTCGTTAGGTCTCGTTAGATCTCGGTCGGTCTCGTTCAGCCTCGTTAGGACTCGTTAGGTCTCGGTCGGCCTCGTTAGGTCTCGTTCAGCCTCGTTAGGACTCGTTAGGTCTCGGTCGGCCTCGTTAGGTCTCGTTAGTTCTCGTTCAGCCTCGATCTGTCTCGTTCGGTCTTGTTCGGCCTTGTTAGGCCTCGTTAGGTCTCGTTAGGTCTCGTTAGGTCTCGTTCAGTCTCGTTCGGCCTCGTTCGGTCTCGTTTGGTCTCATTTGTTCTCGGTCGGCCTCGTTTGGTTTCGTTTGGTCTCGTTTGGCCTCGTTTGGTCTCGTTTGGTCTCGTTCAGCCTCGGTCTGTCTCGTTCGGCCTCGTTAGGTCTCGTTAGGTCTCGTTTGGCCTCGTTTGGTCTTGTTCGGCCTCGTTAGGTCTCGTTCGGCCTCGTTTGGTCTCGTTTGGTCTTGTTCGGCCTCGTTAGGTCTCGTTCTGCCTCGTTTGGTCTTGTTTGGTCTCGGTTGGTCTTGTTCGGCCTCGTTTGGTCTCGTTCGGTCTTGTTTGGCCTCGTTAGGTCTCGTTCAGCCTCGTTCGGTGTCGTTCGGTCTTGTTTGTTCTCATTTGGTCTTGTTCGGCCTCGTTCGGTCTCGTTTGGCCTCGTTAGGTCTCGTTCGGCCTCGTTAGGTCTCGTTCGGCCTCGTTTGGTCTTATTTGGTCTCGTTTGGTCTTGTTCGGCCTCGTTAGGTCTCGTTATGTCTTGTTCGGCCTCGTTTGGTCTTGTTTGGTCTCTGTAACGTCGTCTGTGTTTCCCAGAGCCGAGGAGGAAAACAAAAACTTCACGCCGACGAGCGGCGCCACACCGAGGAGCTCCAAGAGGAAGTCCGCTCTGAAGGTGTCGTCTTGCATCCGGAAGCAGCTGTGAGTGCCGAGCCTCTTTGACCTTTGACCTTTTGTCTTTTGTTTAATCGGCAGCATGAAAGTTTTCAGTGATTGTTTTCAGACTTTTATTGTAAATAACTTAACAAAATGACTTTGTTGTTAAAGAGAAACTGAACCAGATGTTTTTGTTGAACATCAGTAGTTTCATTGAATCAACACGTTCACTCAGTTTTTTTTTTTTGAACGACGCCTCGGGTCCAGTTTGTTTACGACGTTAAATTCTGATTTCTGAACTTTGATTTTGTCGTTTTCTAGTTTTTCTGACCCCGACAACCTGAGCTTTGTCGGTTTATTTTCTCAGGAACGTCCTACACGACCTGAGCTCTGACGAAAACGATGAAGACGAGTTTGTTCCGTCCAAGAAAGAGCTGCAGAGCAGCAGCGAGGAAGATGAAGGTGGTGAGGAGGAGGAGTTGTTGGTGGTGAAGAAGAGCCGTCTGTCCCCGGCGGGGTCTCGCACTCCTCGCTCCAAGCAGAAAACTCGCTCCTCGACCCGAACGCCGAGGAAGGTGAGGGTCTCCGTGGAGATGCAGCTGGACGACGTTTGGTGGAGACGATCTCACCTCGTCCCTTCTGTCTCTACAGACCGGGCCGGGAACGCCACGGACCCCCCGGAACGCCACGCCCAGCATCCCCAGCAGGTCTCTGCCAATCCGACGGCCCGCCAACGTCCTAGAGGAGGCAAGAACCAGGTGAGCTCCGTCACACGAGACCAGACCCGCAGGGGAGGAGGGTCAGGGCTGCAGGATCAGAATCTGCATCAGAAAAAGACTTTGTCTGTCTCTGGACGTTTATTTGAATCCAAGTCAGGCGAAGTTCTCGTAACATCCGGTGCCAGAAGGAACCCGGAGACAAACCTGTCTAACGTTTCTGTCTCAGTGTGGAACTAAGTTTGTCCGCGCTCGTGTCCCGTCAGGCTCCACGTGTCCTCGGTGCCCGAGTCTCTGCCCTGCAGGGAGCAGGAGTTCCAGGACATCTACAGCTTCGTGGAGAGCAAGATCACCGACGGCACGGGGGGGTGAGTCTGAACTGGAGCTGTGACAAACTGCTGGAGACAAAGACGTAAATTTCAATGTTCTCTGGTCCATCCCTTGAGTTTTCTGTCTCAGTGAGATCAGAGTTAAAGACATGACAAATGTTCACCAACAAGGACTGAAACTTAAAGAAAACAAAGTCCAAAGAAAACCTTTCAAAGACCTTCAGACAGTCTGAAGAACTGATTATCCAGACCCCTTCAAAGGAGAGCAGGAAAGTCTAGAGCAGGGGTCACCAACCTTTTCGAAACTGAGAGCTACTTCGTGGGTATGGAGTCATACAAAGGGCACCAGTTTGATAAACTCTTCGGAAATAACAAAGCGTAAATTGAAAAAAATGTATAATAAACATATTTTTAAGAACATATTTTTAAGAGAGACATTCTAAAATATATACAAATACAAAAAAAAAGAATAACAACTGAATAAAATGACATTTTAAATGCAGCTTAGTACTGTAGTGAGTTGTGCTATTTTTAGAACAGGTCCGGGGGCACCTCAAATGGTCCTTGGGGGCACCTGGGTGCCTGCGGGTACCATGTTGGTGACCCCTGGTCTAGATCATTAGAATGAAAATATAAAGAAACGACTGGACCAGATGTTTTATTTCATATTTTTTTCAGATTTGTCAGTTTCTGAGTCACCAGCCTGCAGAGCATTAGAACTGTCAGCAGGGGGCGCACTAACTCTGTCCAACTCAACACTCCAGCTCAGGATGACCGACTGACGTCACGCTGTGGTTCTGCTTCAGGTGCATGTACATCTCAGGTGTGCCGGGAACAGGTAAGACGGCCACGGTGCACGAGGTGATGCGCTGTCTGCAGCACGCCGCCGACACGGACGAGCTCCCGCCGTTCCACTTTGTGGAGATCAACGGGATGAAGATGACGGAGCCTCATCAGGCGTACGTTCAGATCCTGCAGGTGAGAGGAGCACAACAAGCATGTAGGTTTTATTTTAAAGCCTCTTTAGAAGTAAATCGTTACACGGACTTGTTGCTGTCGACCTTGGTCTCTGCAGAAACTGACAGGTCAGAAAGCGACGGCCGATCACGCCGCGGCGCTGCTGGAGAAACGGTTCAGCAACCCGGCGCCGAGGAAGGAAACAACCGTGCTGCTGGTGGACGAGGTAAGAACTCTGTTTACCCAGAAACCACACTCTGTGATCGGCGCGGGAACTTTGAGTTCTCTGAAACGTTTTAACTTAAAGTCCCCTCCGCGGAGCGGTGACGGTGGATAAATCCTCCTCAGACGCCACTTCCTGATCTTTGCTCTGAGCCGTCCGGTCACGGTTTCTTCTACACTGACGTCCTCTGTGCTTCAGCTGGACCTGCTGTGGACGAGGAAGCAGAACGTGATGTACAACCTGTTCGACTGGCCAACGCGCCGCCACGCCCGCCTGGTGGTTCTGACCATCGCCAACACCATGGACCTGCCCGAGAGGATCATGATCAACAGGGTGGCCAGCAGGCTGGTGAGGAACTTTGATGAACACCAGAAAATATGACAAACGTTGAGCGAGAAGCTCGCAGGTCGTGAACAAAACGTTCGTCGGACCTGAACCTTTATCTGGATGAAATGCTCTGCTTGAATGTTTGTTGTGCAAAAACAAAATGTCTGCTGGGGCGAAGGTTTTGTCTCTGGGTCCTGATGTCCAGGTGTCTCCAGGGTCTGACCCGGATGTCCTTCCAGCCGTACACCTTCAAGCAGCTGCAGCAGATCATCACGTCCCGGCTGAACAAAGTGAAGGCCTTCGAGGAAGATGCTCTGCAGCTGGTGTCCAGGAAGGTAAAGCCCCGCCCCCCTCACCTGTCCTGCAGCTCTTCCCGGTGTCGGATCGCTCAGCGACTCTCTCTCCTCCGACAGGTGGCCGCTCTGTCGGGCGACGCTCGGCGGTGTTTGGACATCTGTCGGCGAGCGACGGAGATCTGCGAGCTGTCTTCTGCGGGGCTGGTGGGGATGAGTCACATGATGGAGGCGCTGGATGAGATGTTCTCCTCGACCTACATCACCGCCATCAAGTAAGCTCCTCCCCCTCTGCGCCGTGGACGGTTGTTAGGCAGAGTAATGGACCGGCGTGTGTTTCCAGGTGTGCTTCGACACAGGAGCAGCTGTTCCTGCGAGCGATCATCGCTGAGTTTAGACGGCTGGGGCTGGAGGAGGCCACCTTCCAGCAGGTGAGGAGACGAGCGGATGTTTGAAGTATTTCCTGCATAAATGTCTCTGCAGGGTATCCACAGGGTTGTAAAAGGTATTAAAAGGTAGTAAATAAAATTAACAGAAATTACGGCCATTAAAAAGTAATAAAGCGTCAGAGTCAGAGAGAATTTATTGTCATTTGCACCGCATGTAGTACATGTGTTGAAAACGAGATTATGTACACAGGGTCCCAGTTACATCCAACAACAAATGCAAGAGAAAAACAATAATAACATCTAGGATTAACTAAGAGAGACATCAGCTAGTAATACACTAAGCCCTAATGTAGTAGAAAAACATCATTATAAACAGCAGCACGAACATGAGTCATTATGAGCAGATGGTCACAGATGAACGCAGCAACAAGAAACAGATCAGTATCAACATGATGTGACATTTTGCAGTGTTTATTCTTATTATTTATTTATTCATGAGTCTGACAGCCTCAGGGTAGAAGCTGTTCCTCAGTCTAGTGGTTCTACATTTGATGCTCCTCAACCTCCGTCCCGAGGGGAGTGGTGCAAAGAGTGAGTGTGCTGGGTGAGTGAGGTCTTTCATGATGCAGGTGGCTCTTTTTCTGCATCTGGAGGTGTAAATGTCTGTGATGGTGGGGAGACTGACTCCAACAGACTTCTGTGCAGCCTTCACCACTCTCTGTAGAGCTTTCCTCTCTGCAACTGTGCAGCCTCCATGCCACACGTTGATGCTGGAGCACAGGACGCTCTCCACTGCACACCTGTAGAACGAGGTGAGAACTGGGCTGCTCAGACCAGCACGTCTCAGCCGTCTGAGGAAGTAGAGTCTTTGATGTCCTTTCTTGATCAGGCTGGTGGTGTTGTTGCTCCAGCTGAGGTTATCATTCAAGTGTACACCCAGGTACTTGTAGCTGGAGACCACCTCCACCGCAGATCCACCTATATACAGTGGGGTGTGGGTGTGTTTGTTCCTTCTGAAGTCCACAATCATCTCCTTCGTCTTCTTCACATTCATGTGAAGGTTGTTCTCTTTGCACCAGCTCTCCAGATGTTCCACCTCCTGTCTGTAGCTGGATTCATCATTATCTGTGATGCATCCCACCACAGCTGTATCATCTGCAAACTTAACAATATGACAGCCTGGATGTGTGGCTGTACAATCATATGTGAGCAGAGTGAACAGAAGAGGGCTCAGCACACATCCTTGAGGAGAGCCAGTGCTGAGGGTGATGGTGGAGGAGGAGAAGTTGTGGATCTTCACGGACTGTGGTCTGTTTGTTAAGAAGTCTAGTACCCAGTTACAGATGGAGGGGCTTAGTCCAAGTGTGGATAGTTTGTCTATCAGAGTTTGGGGGATCATGGTGTTGAAGGCAGATGTGAAGTCCACAAAGAGTAAACGTAATCTGACAAGGTATTAATTTTTTAAAAACCTACACAACTATATTTTTCCCGTTCTATCGGCTAAAAAAATCCTGTGAATTTATTTATCTTTTCTAATTTCATGTCCGAGTAAGACCTTAGCTAAATAAATGACGTCATATTGTCGGTCAGTGTGCGTTCACTCCTACAGCCGGCCGACAGAGCTTCCAGAACCGTCATGGGGAAATGTGTTTTCAGACCTCTGATGAGAGGACGCCACATTCAGAGACTGGCTTCAACCAACAGCCGAGAGGCTTATTGCATGCGCGTAGCCAGGGGAGGTTCGCTGGGTTCGAACGAACCGCCCACTTTGCCTATGAAGTCCCATCTAGTCATTCTATGAGGGGCGGTTTGTTTATAATAAATGTGGAGCTTAAAAAATATAGACACGTCCTAGTAGCTCACTGGAAACGCATTGCACCGTTAGCTGCTAACTTATCTAGACCTCGTGGGTTCGATTTCCACAAGGTATGACTTTTATTTTATTTTATTTTTTTAGATTATTTATTCATTCATTTTATTGGATAAAAAAAGTAGAATGTGTTAACAGGCATATTAACTTCTTTTTTTGTATCCAATAAAAGACAAACGTAAAATTAGTTGTTTGAATCGAGTGTTTGAAAAAAAAAATACGGTAGTTTGAGAAGGGGCAGATAAGATTATTTTCTTCTTTTGCTTCCTTTCATTTCATGTATTGCTTTATTTCTTGTTGTTTTGTAAATAGTTTTCTTGTGTTTTTTTAATCTGGAATGAATAAAAATAAAAATAAAACATTGTCCCATGTGGGAATTGAACCCATAAGGTTCGGAACGGCGAGCCAACGCTCTTCTCACTGAGCTATCGAGGCATACTTGTCTGACAAGGTCCAGATTTATTTTAAACGAACCGCCCCTCATGAAATTCTGGCTACGCATCTGCTTATTGTCATGTCTGTAAAAAGAAACAGGAAGCAGGAGCGCGGCTCGTTTCTCCAAAATTTAACAAGAAAAGTACCTAAACAATTATTTGTTAGCTCGAAATTATAGCAGAGGTGTGTCTCAGTCTATCATTTTCTTAATAAATGTACTTTAATGGTCAAATTCGCCGGGGCGGTGCAGCTGTTTTGACGGTTCCGAGCAGAGAGCAGAAAGAAGGTGGGGAGCGTATGGCAGGCCGATTGAGTCATTAATAGCTAGTCAAGATTCTCAGTCATCCAGGACATGGTAAATTCTAAAAAGTGCAAGAAAAAACTATAAAGTAAATGGTAATGGTAAATGGTAAATGGAGCTTATTTATATAGCGCTTTCCAGCCCCTGTGAGGAGCCCCAAAGCGCTTTACAATACCAGCCATCCACCCATTCATTCAGACATTCATACACCGGTAGTGGTAGCCTGCCTTGCAAGGCGCCATCCAGACCTACCGGGAGCAACTCGGGGTTAAGTGTCTTGCCCAGGGACACAACGACACATGGTGGGCGGATGCGGGATTCGAACCTCCAACCTTCCGATCAGGGGTCGACTGCCATTACCACTACACCACGGCCGCCCGAACTCTATATAATAGTATAAAGTATAGTATAATAAATAAAGTCCAGTTGTTTTTGTCTTGAACTTTTTTGAATTTGTCATTATAGCCACATTTTCCCACTACATGATACAACGGTCAACCTCATGCCATACTCCTGTTACTACTCTGCTGCCATCAAGTACTGCAGGTTTTTTTTTCTTCCAGTCAGAATGAATGGAAACGGTCATATCTCAGTCTAAAATTTGTTTATAAATATGGGAAAAAATATATAAATATGTCACTTCGGCCTGTAAGTCACAGGGCATGTAAATTATGCAAAAAACTGACATACAGGCTGAAAAATACATTAGTTATTATTTTTCTCCCTCTCTTTTTGAATTGTGTATGTTTTCAGTGTTGAATTCTTTTAATTAAACGCTTCTCTTTTCAAGTTTACAGTTTTTCGTTTGCCATTAGAGATATGTTGTGTGTGGGAACAATTAAACTTTTTGTCTTGGGTTAGATTTAAATAACAAGTAGGTCAGTGCTTTTATTGAGGCAAGAAGCAACTTGATGTATCCAGTAAGTGTTATAAAACTACATTTACTACCAAAGTTTAGGAAGAAAATGACAGTAATCTTATCACTTTACAGTTAGTTGCTCTGAACTGAAGTACAAGAGGTTGCCGCTATGGTTGCGGCTCAGTGTAGTGATGGTATTAAAAAATATTGTGATGGTATTAAAAAGGTATTAAAAGGTATTAAATTTAACTCAAGAATTTCTGTATATACCCTGGTCTGACTTGACCTCCACCGT
>JBBPBX010077565.1:5122-15821 GCA_038048925.1 Garcialebias charrua | reverse complement strand
TGTTCAGTTCTGTCAGGTTCTGTTCAGTTCTGTCAGGTTCTGTTCGGTTCTGTCAGGTTCTGTCAGGTTCTGTTCGGTTCAGTCAGGTTCTGTTCGGCTCTGTCAGGTTCTGTTCGGTTCTGTCAGGTTCTGTTCGGTTCAGTCAGGTTCTGTCAGGTTCTGTCAGGTTCTGTCAGGTTCTGTCAGGTTCTGTTCGGTTCTGTGTGGTTCTGTCAGGTTCTGGAGGATGAGCTCCTGCGGTCCGGTTCTGCTCTGAACTTTGTCCCTGTCTCTTTCAGGACTTCTTCAGTAAATCTGATCCGTTCCTGGAGATCTACAGGTTGAACGATGACGCCACCATGCAGCTCGTCTACAGAACCGAGGTTCTGACCCGACAAACACCAGAACATTTCATTGAAGGACAGGAACCATCTAGAAGCATCCAGAAGAAAGTGACCTGGATTCAGCACTGATACAGATGAGATGAACCGTTAGCATCTTACCTGCTGCAGATGGAAGCAGAGCTTGGTTCTGATGAGCGCACGTTGAGTTCTGCACTTGTTCACATGTAGCAGCTAGCTGTAGCACTTCTGGTGCACATTGTGACTTCCTGTCTTCAAACTTTCAGTTCACATGAACACAGTTATTCAAACACCAACACTCATAGTCCAGGTAATCCAATTAATTAAAATTAAATTAAAATGAATAATAATCCAACAGTGTTCAGTCAGGTCATCTGGACAGTTTCTTTTGTTGCTGAGACATTTCATCCTTCATCCAAAGGACTTCTTCGACCTGAGGAGCCACCAATAAACCGAATCCCACAAGCAGCAGAGTGGACAAAACCAGTTTGCTGGTGTTTTGAACCACTTTGACATGGCTGCCAGAGGAGCTGACGGAGGAGCTGACGGAGGAGCTGACGGAGGAGCTGACGGAGGAGCTGACGGAGGAGCTGACGGAGGAGCGGGCAGGCCCCAGAGGCCATCTTGTCCTTTGGATGAAGGAGGAAATGTCTCAGCAACAAAAGAAACTGTCCAGATGACCTGACTGAACATTGTTGGGCAGTTAATAATAATAATAATGAATTTAATTTATAACGCACTTTTCATTAATGAAAATCTCAAAGTGCTACAAAATTAAAGGTCAAATAAAACAAGTAATAAAATCAATAACAGTATCAACTAAGATCAAAAGTAGAATCATGAGGAGGCAGAGTAGGCTCGCTTAAAAAGAAAGGTCTTCAAGCCGCTCTTAAAGTCAACCAGTGACTGTGGAGCTCTCAGGTAGTCAGGAAGAGAGTTCCATAGACGGGGGGCAGCCACACTGAATGCCCGGTCTCCCATGGTCCTTAATTTGGTTCGAGGAATGTGAAGTAGATTACTGTTCTGTGATCGTAGAGACCGGGTGGATGAATATGGTGCAAGAATGTCCTTTAGATAATCTGGTGAAGTTCCGTGTAAGCATTGATACCATACCATACCATACCAACTTTATTTATAGAGCACTTTATGCACCCAACAGGACCAAAGTGCTGTACACACAATCACAAAATACAATACAATCATAAAATGGAAGGGACTAAAAACAGTACTAAAATAATAAATTATGAATACAATAAAACAAAGTTAAAACATCTCAGATTGTACCAAAAGCCAAAGAAAAAAGATGGAGAAGAGACTTAAAAACAGCAAGTGAAGAGGCCTGTCTTATGTCTAATGGGAGGTCATTCCAGAGCTTAGGAGCTACCACATAGAAAGCACGGTCCCCTGTGATGAGAGCAGTTTTGTACTGAATTCTGTAGGTGACGGGAAGCCAATGAAGGTTATGGAGAATGGGTGTAATATGTTCAAATTTACAAACTCTCAACAGAATCCTTGCTGCACTGTTTTGAATATATTGAAGTTTCTGAAGGTTTTTGCCAGGGATTCCAATAAACAGGGAGTTGCAGTAGTCGAGCCTGGAGGAGACAAAAGCATGGACGAGTTTCTCAGCATCAGGAAAATCAGAGATGGGCGAAGTCTGGAGATGTTTCGAAGATGGAAGAAGCAAGTTTTAAACAGAAGCTTAATGTGATTTTCAAATGTAAGATGAGAGTCCATTTTTATTCCAAGATTTGTAACAGAGGTGGAGAGGGGGATGTCTTGTCCAGAAAAGGAAATTGTTGTTATAGGAGATGTTTGTACCTGGTGAGGGGTGCCAATCAGTATGGCCTCAGTCTTGGAGCAGTTTAATTGAAGAAAGTTCTGATTCATCCATGCCCTTATTTCCTCCAGGCAGGTAGAGAGGGCAGTGAGTGAAGATGGAGATGGGGATGATGCTCCAGTCCTGATGTAAAGCTGTGTATCGTCGGCATAGCAGTGAAAAGAAATGTTGAACTGATTAATAATTTGACCTAAAGGCAGCATGTAAAGGGAAAACAGCAGGGGCCCCAGAACTGACCCCTGAGGGACACCACAGGAGACACAGACTGTCTGGGACGTGGCGTTGCCAAGACTAACACATTCCAGCCTATTGGAGAGGAAAGATTTGAACCAGTCCAGGACAGTGTCACAGAGACCGACCTCCACATGAAGACGGTGGAGGAGGATACTATGGTCCACAGTGTCGAAGGCTGCAGTGAGGTCAAGGAGGACAAGGATGGAGGGAGAACCAGTGTCAGCAGCCATGAGGACATCATTGGTAACTCTCAGCAATGCAGTCTCAGTACTGTGAGCTGCTCTGAATCCAGACTGGAACTTCTCATACAGGGAGTGTTGCTGTAGGTGGTCCTGCAGCTGAGCAGCAACTGCTTTTTCCAGCACTTTAGACAGAAATGGGAGGTGGGAAATTGGGCGGTAATTAGAAAAAATGTCTGGATCCAAATTAGATTTTTTCAGAAGAGGCCTAATGATGGCAGTTTTTAGAGGCAGTGGAACATGACCAGATTGTAGAGACTGATTTATTATTTGTGTGATTAATGGGCTTATTGCAGAGTGATTGGATTTTATGAGAGACGAGGGGAAAGGATCCAGGGCGCAGGATGAAGGCTTCATTTTCTTGATGATGGACTCCACCTCACTCTGAACAACTTCATCAAAGCTGCTCAGGGACGCAGGATGCAGACGGGTAGATGGCACACTAAGATCAGGGAGGCTGTGGAGCTGAGATATGATAGTGTCAACTTTGTTTTTAAATGACAAAATGAACAGGTTGCATTTTTGAGCAGAGTCCTCAGGAGTTTGTTTAATGGGATTAAGCAGACGAGTTATTGTGGAGAAGAGCTGTTTAGAGTTTCCATGGCAGGTGTTGATGATGTTGGAATAATATTTGGAGCGTGCTTCTTTAAGAGAATAGGTGTACACTTTCTGATGTTCTTTATATGCCTGCTTATGTACAGAGAGACCAGATAATTTTACACGTCTCTCAATAGCACGGCCAGTTGCCTTCATCCTGCGCAGCTCACCAGTGTACCAGGGGGCTGAACGGGAGAAAGACACCAGTCTTGTTTTCAAGGGAGCATGGTAGGTCCAGAAGCTCTTGGAGAGATCGGTTGTAGTAATCCACAGAGTCATTTGCAGATGAATGATTGACAGCGGTCAGGGCGTGAAGATCAGCGGACAGAACATCAGGGGAAATGTTTTCAAAGTCACGGAACTGGATAGGTCGTTTTGGGTTAGAAGCAGGCGAAGTTGAAGGCACTTCCAGAGAGATGACACTGTGGTCCGAGACACCCAGGTCATATACAGATAAGTTATTGATGAGTACAGTGTCCGTAATCACCAAATCCAGAGTATGCCCCCTGTTGTGCGTAGGGGCGTCAACATGCTGGGTGAGATTGAGAGAGTCCAAAAGAGACTTAAAATCTGTTGCCAGAGGGGAAGAGGAATTGTCCATGTGGATATTTAAGTCGCCAAGAAAAATTGTCTTCACAGGGGAGGTGCACAAAAAAGTGAGGAGGTCATGCATCTCTGAGTTAAATGAAACATGTGGTTTGGGAGGCCTATAAATCAATATAACATTCATCAGAAGTGGGGTTTTGAAGCTGAAGGCCAAACATTCAAAAGAACAAAAATCCTGAGAAACCAGATGAGACAATTTTAAATTATTGCGGTAGATTACAGCCAGACCACCACCACGGCCAGAGCTGAGGGCTCTCTGCAGATAACTGTATCCAGAGGAACAAGCTTCATTCAGAGAACTGAACACGTCTGGTTGATGTCAAGTTTCTGTAAGACACATGAGGTCCAAGTTCTTCTCCAGAATGTGATCATGAATTAGCCATGATTTGTTGGATAGTGATTGAACATTAAAAAGTTCTAATTTAATACCAGTTGGAGTAGAAGCCTTTCACTCCACGTTTTCCTTGCCACTTTGTGCGTTGTGGACTACAAGGGACTACAGACGCAGGCCCACGGCTCCGAAAAAGATATACAAGAAGGCCATAGAGAATGACTTCCGTACGGCTTCGAGGCGATTCTGGTCCACCATCCAGCGTCTCAGGGGGGGAAAGCGGTACGCGACCAACACCATTTATGGTGGGGATGGCGTGCTGTTGACCTCAACTCGGGATGTTGTGAGTCGGTGGGCGGAATACTTCGAAGACCTCCTCAATCCTACTGGCACGTCTTCCACTGAGGAAGCGGAGCCTGGGGACTTTGGGTCGGGCTCTCCAATCTCTGGTGCTGAGGTCACCGAGGTGGTTAAAAAGCTCCGCGGTGGCAGGGCTCCGGGGGTGGATGAGATTCGCCCTGAGTTCCTTAGGGCTCTGGATGTTGTGGGGTTGTGTTGGCTTACGCGACTCTGCAATATCGCGTGGACATCGGGGGCAGTTCCCTTGGATTGGCAGACTGGGGTGGTGGTTCCCCTATTCAAAAAGGGGGACCGTAGGGTGTGTTCCAACTATAGGGGGATCACACTCTTAAGCCTCCCTGGTAAGGTCTATTCAGGGGTTCTGGAGAGGAGGGTCCGTCGGATAGTCGAACCTCGGATTCAGGAGGAGCAGTGTGGTTTTCGTGCTGGTCGTGGAACACTGGACCAGCTCTACACCCTCAGCAGGGTCCTGGAGGGTGCGTGGGAGTTTGCCCAACCAGTTTACATGTGCTTTGTGGACTTGGAAAAGGCATTCGACCGCGTCCCTCGGGGGGTTCTGTGGGGGGTACTCCGGGAGTATGGGGTACCAGGCCCATTGATATGGGCTGTTAGGTCCCTGTACGACCGGTGTCAGAGCTTGGTCCGCATTGCCGGCAGTAAGTCAGGCTCGTTTCCAGTGAGAGTTGGACTCCGCCAAGGTTGCCCTTTGTCACCGATTCTGTTCATAACTCTTATGACAGAATTTCTAGGCGCAGCCAAGGTGTTGAGAGGATCCGTTTTGGTGGCCTTAGAATCCATCCATCCATCCATCCATTTTCATCCACTTATCAGGGGTCTTGTCGCGGGGGTAGCAGCCTAAGTAGGGAGGCCCAGACTTCCCTCTCCCCAGCCACTTGGAGCAGCTCCTCTGGGGGAATCCCAAGGCGTTCCCAGGCCAGCCGAGAAACATAGTCCCTCCAGCGTGTCCTGGGTCTTCCTCTGGGTCTCCTCCCGGTGGGACATGCCCGGAACACCTCACCAGGGAGGCGTCCAGGAGGCATCCTAACCAGATGCCCGAGCCACCTCAACTGGCTCCTCTCGATGTGGAGAAGCAGCGGCTCTACTCCGAGTCCCTCCCGGATGACCGAGCTTCTCACCCTATCTCTAAGGGAGAGTCCAGCCACCCTGCGGAGAAAACTCATTTCAGCCGCTTGTATCCGAGATCTCGTTCTTTCGGTCACAACCCAAAGCTCATGACCATAGATGAGGGTGGGAACGTAGATCGATCGGTAAATTGAGAGCTTTGCCTTTTGACTCAGCTCTCTCTTCACCACGACAGACCGGTACAGCGCCCAGCTTCACTGCGGATGCTGCACCTATCCGCCTATCGATCTCACGCTCCAGTTTTCCCTCATTCGTGAACAAGAACAACAAAATCACATTAAGCTTCTGTTTAAAACTTGCTTCTTCCATCTTCGAAACATCTCTAGACTTCGCCCATCCCTAACTTTTTCCGATGCTGAGAAGCTCGTCCATGCTTTTGTCTCCTCCAGGCTCGACTACTGCAACTCCCTGTTTATTGGAATCCCTGGCAAAAACCTTCAGAAACTTCAATATATTCAAAACAGTGCAGCAAGGATCTTGTTGCGAGTTCGTAAATTTGAACATATTACGCCCATTCTTCATAACCTTCATTGGCTTCCTGTCGCCTACAGAATTCAGTACAAAACTGCTCTCATTACACATCAATGCTTACATGGAACTTCACCAGATTATCTGAAGGATATTCTTATTCCACACTCATCCACCCGGTCGCTGCGGTCACAGAACAGTAATCTCCTTCACATTCCGAGAACCAAATTAAGGACCATGGGAGACCGGGCTTTCAGTGTGGCTGCCCCCCGCCTGTGGAACTCTCTTCCTGACTGTCTGAGGGTCCCACAGTCTGTGGTTGACTTTAAGAGCGGCTTGAAGACCTTTCTTTTCAACCGAGCATACTCTACCTCCTCATGATTCTACTTTTGATCTTAGTTGATACTGTTATTGATTTTACTTGTTCTATTACTTGTTTTATTGACATTTAATTTCTGTTGCACCGTGTAGCACTTTGAGATTTTCATTAATGAAAAGTGCGTTATAAATTGAATTCATTATTATTATTAAGATCCCGAGATACTTAAACTCCTCCACTTGGGGCAGGACCTCCTCCCCGACCCGGAGAGGGCACACTACCCTTTTCCGGCTCAAGACCATGGCCTCGGATTTGGAGGAACTGATCCTCATCCCGGCCACATCACACTCGGCTGCAAACCGCTCCAGCGAAAGTTGGAAAGTAACAGTTTGTGAAATAAGTATGCATTGCTTCAAGACTAGCCATTAGCTCATCAGCCTGGTCAGAATTCAAAGAGTTATCTGCAGCAGGTAAGATATTAACTGTTCATGACCTCTCAACAGAATCCCACTTCAAAATGACTGAACATCTCTTTAAGTATTAACACATCTGTAACATCTGTTGAAGCCTGCAGCAGGCTGAAGAAGCAGAACCTTCATCCTGATGTGGGTCAGGTCTTAGTGGACTGCTTTTGTCTCTGTCTCAGTGGACATGTTTTGTCTGTGTCTCCTTCAGACGGTCATGAATAATCTGAATCCTGCGTGGAAAACCTTCAAAGTTTCTCTGAACTCTCTGTGCAACGGAGACCACGAGCGAAAGCTGCAGGTACTCACACCTCTCTGTCTCTATGTCTCCGTCTGTCTTTCTCTGTCTCTATGTCTCAGTCTGTCTTTCTCTGTCTCTATGTCTCCATCTGTCTTTCTCTGTCTTTATGTCTCTGTCTGTCTTTCTCTGTCTCTGTGTCTCCATCTGTCTTTCTCTGTCTCTATGTCTCTGTCTGTCTTTCTCTGTCTCTATGTCTCTGTCTGTCTTTCTCTGTCTCTGTGTCTCCATCTGTCTTTCTCTGTCTCTATGTCTCTGTCTGTCTTTCTCTGTCTCTATATCTCAGTCTGTCTTTCTCTGTCTCTATATCTCAGTCTGTCTTTCTCTGTCTTTATGTCTCCATCTGTCTTTCTCTGTCTCTATGTCTCTGTCTGTCTTTCTCTGTCTCTATGTCTCCATCTGTCTTTCTCTGTCTCTATGTCTCTGTCTGTCTTTCTCTGTCTTTATGTCTCTGTCTGTCTTTCTCTGTCTCTATATCTCAGTCTGTCTTTCTCTGTCTCTATGTCTCCATCTGTCTTTCTCTGTCTCTATGTCTCTGTCTGTCTTTCTCTGTCTTTATGTCTCTGTCTGTCTTTCTCTGTCTCTATATCTCAGTCTGTCTTTCTCTGTCTCTATGTCTCCATCTGTCTTTCTCTGTCTCTGTGTCTCTCTGTCTTTCTCTGTCTCTATGTCGCCGTCTGTCCTTCTCTGTCTCTATGTCTCCATCTCTCTTTCTCTGTCTCTGTGTCTCCATCTGTCTTTCTCCGTCTCTATGTCTCTGTCTGTCTTTCTCTGTCTCTATGTCTCTGTCTGTCTTTCTCTGTCTCTATGTCTCCGTCTGTCTTTCTCTGTCTCTATGTCTCCATCTGTCTTTCTCTGTCTCTGTCTATCTTTCTCTGTCTCTATGTCTCTGTCTCTATGTCTCTCTGTCTCTCTGTTTATCTCTCTTTCTGTCTGTCTCTATGTCTCCGTCTGTCTTTCTCTGTCTCTATGTCTCCATCTGTCTTTCTCTGTCTCTGTCTATCTTTCTCTGTCTCTATGTCTCTGTCTCTATGTCTCTCTGTCTCTCTGTTTATCTCTCTTTCTGTCTGTCTCTATGTCTCTGTCTGTCTTTCTCTGTCTCTATATCTCTGTCTGTCTTTCTCTGTCTTTATGTCTCTGTCTGTCTTTCTCTGTCTCTATATCTCAGTCTGTCTTTCTCTGTCTCTATGTCTCCATCTGTCTTTCTCTGTCTCTGTGTATCTCTGTCTTTCTCTGTCTCTATGTCGCCGTCTGTCCTTCTCTGTCTCTATGTCTCCATCTCTCTTTCTCTGTCTCTATGTCTCCGTCTGTCTTTCTCTGTCTCTATGTCTCCGTCTGTCCTTCTCTGTCTCTATGTCTCCATCTCTCTTTCTCTGTCTCTATGTCGCCGTCTGTCTTTCTCCGTCTCTATGTCTCTGTCTGTCTTTCTCTGTCTCTATGTCTCTGTCTGTCTTTCTCTGTCTCTATGTCTCCGTCTGTCTTTCTCTGTCTCTATGTCTCCATCTGTCTTTCTCTGGAGATGATTGTGGACTTCAGAAGGAACAAACACACCCACACCCCACTGTATATAGGTGGATCTGCGGTGGAGGTGGTCTCCAGCTACAAATACCTGGGTGTACACTTGAATGATAACCTCAGCTGGAGCAACAACACCACCAGCCTGATCAAGAAAGGTCATCAGAGACTCTACTTCCTCAGACGGCTGAGACGAGCCGGTCTGAGAAGCCCAGTCCTCACCTCGTTCTACAGGTGTGCAGTGGAGAGCGTCCTGTGCTCCAGCATCAACGTGTGGCATGGAGGCTGCACAGAAGTCTGTGGGAGTCAGTCTCCCCACCATCACAGACATTTACACCTCCAGATGCAGAAAAAGAGCCACCTGCATCATGAAAGACCTCACTCACCCAGCACACTCACTCTTTGCACCACTCCCCTCGGGACGGAGGTTGAGGAGCATCAAATGTAGAACCACTAGACTGAGAAACAGCTTCTACCCTGAGGCTGTCAGACTCATGAATAAATAAATAATAAGAATAAACACTGCAAAATGTCACATCATACTGATACTGTACTGATCTGTTTCTTGTTGCTGCGTTCATCTGTGACCATCTGCTCATGTTCGTGCTGCTGTTTATAATGATGTTTTTCTACTACATTAGGGCTTAGTGTATTACTAGCTGATGTGATGTCTCTCTTAGTTAATCCTAGATGTTATTATTGTTTTTCTCTTGCATTTGTTGTTGGATGTAACTGGGACCCTGTGTACATAATCTCGTTTTCAACACATGTACTACATGCGGTGCAAATGACAATAAATTCTCTCTGACTCTGACTCTGTCTCTGTCTATCTTTCTCTGTCTCTATGTCTCTGTCTCTATGTCTCTCTGTCTCTCTGTTTATCTCTCTTTCTGTCTGTCTCTATGTCTCCGTCTGTCTTTCTCTGTCTCTATGTCTCTGTCTGTCTTTCTCTGTCTCTATATCTCTGTCTGTCTTTCTCTGTCTCTATGTCTCTGTCTCTATGTCTCTCTGTCTCTCTGTTTATCTCTCTTTCTGTCTGTCTCTATGTCTCCGTCTGTCTTTCTCTGTCTCTATGTCTCTGTCTGTCTTTCTCTGTCTCTATGTATCTGTCTGTCTTTCTCTGTCTCTATGTCTCCATCTTTCTTTCTCTGTCTCCGTCTGTCTTTCTCTGTCTCTATGTCTCCATCTTTCTTTCTCTGTCTCTATGTCTCCGTCTGTCTTTCTCTGTCTCTATGTCTCCATCTTTCTTTCTCTGTCTCTATGTCTCCATCTGTCTTTCTCTGTCTCTATGTCTCCATCTGTCTTTCTCTGTCTCTGTCTGTCTCCAGGTCTATGTCTGTCTACCTCTGTCTCTGTCTGTCTGTCTGTTTCCAGGTCTATGTCTGTCTTTCTTTATCTACCTCTGTCTACCTCTGTCTCTGTCTCTATGTCTCTGTCTCTATGTCTCTCTGTCTCTCCGTTTATCTCTCTGTCTGTCTCTATGTCTCCGTCTGTCTTTCTCTGTATACCTCTGTCTCTGTCTGTCTGTCTCTCTGTCTGTCTTTCTCTGTCTGTCTCCAGGTCTATGTCTGTCTTTCTCTGTCTGTCTCCAGGTCTATGTCTGTCTTTCTCTGTCTATCTCTGTCTACCTCTGTCTCTGTCTGTCTGTCTCTGTCTCTATGTTTCTGTCTGTCTGTCTCTATGCCTTTGTCTGTCTGTCTCTGTCTCTATGTCTCTCTGTCTGTCTCTCTGTCTGACTTTATTTGGCTATCTTTGTCTCTGTCTGTCTGTCTCTGTCTGTCTTTCTCTGTCTGTCTCTGTCTATATGTCTATGTCTGTCGTTCTCTGTCTGTCTGTCTGTCTGTCTGTCTGTCTGTCTGTCTGTCTGTCTGTCTGTCTGACTGTCTGTCTATTTCCAGGTCTATGTCTGTCTGTCTCTGTCTGTCTCTCTGTCTCTATGTCTCT